>PVJI01005343.1:0-97448 GCA_004026765.1 Micronycteris hirsuta | reverse complement strand
TCCAGCTTTACCACCTGAGCTGCTGCCCCTGAATGGATATTAAGTAACCATATCACTTATTATACTCTCCAATGTCCCTTGCTGATACCTTTTAATTTTTAAAGAGCCTACTTTACAAATCATGTCCTCTTTCATGTGTTCTCCAAGCTAAAGAATTAATTTTTCAAACAAAATATCTAAACAGTAAGCATAATAAGAATGAAACAGGTTAAAGCTCATTAGCAGCAGGGAGCAGATGTAGTAAAACTCTGCCAGTTCCCCTACATTTCCTTCTCAGCAGGGACCGGGCACCAAGCTGTGAGTTAGTTCTACAGCACAATGCTTGGCTGCTGTTTCAGCAATTGTTCCTCTATTGCTTCAAGTATAATACTAAGAATTCACTTTGAGTTTTGATTTTTTTTTTTTTTGCAAAACTATTGTCTAAAAGGACCCTGCAGAGCTGAAATGTGAAGTTAAACGTCAAGCACCAGCTAATCATAAAAATGTAATTGATAAGAAAGTAATTATAGATTATAAAGTCATGTTATCTTTCAAAAATATTAACTTCTTGACAAACAGGCCGAGAGTCTGGATGAAATCACTACTCACTCAAGTTCAATTTCCTTAAAATGTCATGTGCTATATCTAACATTCACTATAATGATTGCTATTCAACTGATAAAAAAATAGCTGTGTAAGGACCAAAGCAACATACTGAATATGATAACAACTAAAAGCAAATGAATTCTATTAGAAAAAATACAGTCTCAAATTATTGAGACTGAAGCTAGGATTTCTCGCTTCACATGCAATGTTAAAATAGAACAATCTTTGAGGAAACACAGCAGTATCAAGCAGACCAAAGTGCCTATAGAGGTGAATATTAACAAGGCTTTATTTTCAAAAAAATTCCTAGAGATTATAATCCTTTTCTGTTGTTAAAAGTAGTACTTAAATATGCCAAAACCCTGTTGGAGAGACAAATCATCAATATGAATTTACCTGCTAGGTTCTGGATGTCCAGGATAGATTGTTAGGGCACAATTTGTTCAGAAATATACAGATATACTGTAGAATCCAATGCACATCATTTCCAATAAATCCAACTGCAACAGATGGAAATGCAACAATCAATAATTTTTCTGCATATTCCTACAATGCTGTAAATTGCTCTAAAAGCTAATGCTTTATGTTTGCTGTGCATGTGTAGATTTAGTTTTTGCCATGGATTCATTTAGCCAAGTCTGATAGGGTGCTTTTGGAAGAATGACAGTAATGGTATTCCAGCAAGGCTACTCTAAATCTACTCTAAGAAAAAGAAACTTAGAAGTGAGAGAGCGGGAGCCCATACTGTGAGTCTGGGCTACTCTGCAAATTCACAGCCCTTCCACTGAAAAGGAACCGGGTTGGCCGCAAAGCCTGGAGCACATCTAAACATACAAGGGTTAAACTTCTTCGTTTCATGAAAATTCAAATGGCAAGATCAAGAGGATCATTATACATAGTAGGTGAAGTTGACCTAAAAAAAAAGTCACCTAACTAAGGTTAATTGATTGCTCTGATTTGCCTGACCTGGTTTCTGTTAGAAAAGAAGGAAAGTTGGGTTTCCTGACATGTCTCTTTTAACACAAACACTTTTAGGTATTTTTAGATACAGCTAGGTTCTGAGAGTTTATATATGAGATCATGCCTTTGGAAACCTAGGTTAATTCTTCCAACGCAGTAGGTTGTAGGTAGCATTTTAAGTCAGGTTCACGGTCACTAGGACTTGTGTGTTCTTTAAGTGTAAACAGACAGCGGGTCACTTTGTGATATCAGTGCTTCGGTGTTCAGATTTAATGGCTCTAAAAACAACCGAGCTCCTTTAGCAACCGCCAGCATAGACCCGCGGGCAGTTTATGGTTCTCCACTGAAGTACGGACCTGAAACTTCCAGGGAATTGCACTTTTAGGTTTTATAGAAATTGACTAAACGTAATAGAGAGGTTTTATAGAAATTGACCAAGCATAATAAAGTTGAATTGGAAGAGAAGATACGTATGTAGAAAAATTGGCAGAAAATACAGGTCTAATGTGGCAGAAAAACCCAATCTCTAACCAATGACTAAAAACTTAGGACTTTCTAATATTTAACAGGTAATATAAAACATGGACAACTGATATTATTGCCTTTTGGAATAATTTCATCTGGACCACCTGTCATCCCAACTGAGAATCAAGGGACAAGAAAAGAGTAACAAGCACCAAGTCCTTGAAAGCTGCCAGACCACCAGGACTGAAGGGAAGCTCATCAAAACCCAATTCTGTTGCCTTGTCATGTCCGAGGACATACAACGGCAGGATACCCAGTGAACTGGAGTGCGGTGCTCTATAGTGTGATATTCTCTCGGGGAGGACGGAGAAATGCGGAGCCTGCGGCGATCTGGAATGCACTGAGGATGACTATGACATGGGGTGACACAGCAGCCTGGTGTGTAGTGACAAATGAGTTGTTCTTTGGTGAAAACAGCTCCAGGGTGAGTACTGCCTAGAAGGCAGAGTTGCAAATAGTGGTAAGCCCTTCAGGTGGCAGATGCTACCAAATAAATGATATTTTGTACGTGAAAATTTCTGAGTGCAGAAAGCTTTAAAAGTCAGAAATTATTAAAATGTAGGATTGAACAAAGCCATAGTCATCAGTCTGTTCAATTCTTTTACTTTATACAAGGGAAACAAAAGTTCCAAAGTTTCAAAATAGGAGGGAGCAAGGCAGACTCCTCAGAAGCTGACTGAGGCCTGAATCCACGTCTCTGGAAGCCTGGTTTAGCCATAAACCCCACTCACAATGCATCAGCTTTGAAATACAGGGGCAGACTCAAACTGGAAATAAAACCCGCAGCAATTCCTTTAAATCGTCAAAGAACGTCTGGAAAGGGTAAGAAATCTGCACACTGGATTAAACCCTTCGAGGGATTATTAAATTTATAACCCCAATGAAGGCTTTGAATGTCTTACACCGTTCAGTGAGGTTTAGTCCACCACGAAGGCTTGTTTTGATCTTGAAGGGACCTCAGGAGCCATTTCATCCAAACCTTTCCTTCCAAGGAGTGGGTGCCTCATTTCCACATAAGTGGCCCTTTCTGCTTTCTTTATAAACACATTCATTGATCTTCATGGTGGGAGGAACAACTTAGGCCACTGACTCTTCAGAGTTCCTTCCACTCTGCTCCTCCTGGTTGAATCAAGCATGTGCAGACGATCAGTTGTCTTTACTCCTAACTTGGAGATGTGAGTTGCAAGTTACTGCTATGTACTCCCATTTAAGTATCACACATTCCTATGGCGTATGAATGAGAAACAACCAAACAGTTGTTTATAGTTGCTTCTATAAAACTTAAGATAAATATTTTCGGTAGACTTTACACAAGTGAGCTGTTATTAAAAATATGCTGGTAGTGTTGGTGAGAAGATGGAGGTATCAGAACCCTGTTTCACTGTTGCTGGGGGTGTAAAATGGTGTCATTACTATGAAGAAATGATAGAGGTTCCTCAAAAGTTAAAAATAGAAATAACATATGATCCAGAAATCCCACTTTTGGGTATTTATCCCAAAGAACTGAAATCAGGATCTCAAAGAGATACCTGTATTTTCATGTTCATTGCACCACCGCTCACGATAGCCAAGAAGGGGAATGACCTGTGTCCATCAGGATTAATGGCTAAAGAAAACGTGGTATATACATGTAATGAAATGTTATTCAGCCATAAAAAAGGAAGGAAATTCTGTCACACGCTACACTATGGATGAACCTTGAGGACGTCAGGCTAAGTGAAATAAGCCATTTGCAGGACACAGACTGCGTGACTCCACTTACAGGAAGTATCGCAGGTAGTCAAATTCATTGCAGCAGAAAGTTGAATGGTTTTTGTCAGGGGTGGGAGGAGGAGAAGTTGCTGTTCAGGGTATTAGGCTTCGGTGTCATGCGAGATGAAAGCCCTGGAGACCCGAGGTGCAGCGTTGTGCGTGTGTTCCGTGAGACGGTAATGCACACTTACACGTGTGTTAGAGGGCACACCTCATGCTGTGCTTTTTATCACAATAAAAATGCTTTCAATTTAGGTGTAAAGGTTGGAAAAACTGTTAAAATCTAGAAATATTCTGCACGCAGATGATTTCATAAGTGTCTGGAAGTTCTTGCTCCATTTTATAGGAAACCCCCCAGAAATGACTGATAATGCATTATGAGTAGGTTTCATACAAGAATGATAGTATCCAAGTCAGACAGGATATGCCGAGATGAGGCTTAGTCCATATACAAAAAGGATATGTTTAAATTAGAGTATTTTAGGCCATGTGCAGTTCTTCTGTTAATGATTTCCTGATTGAAATAACTATTTCAATAAATAGCTTAACTGTAGGTCCTGTGCCTAAGTTATCAGCTGAGATATCAGAAATTTTCACTTAAAATGCATAAAAGGTGATTTTGCCCTAACATGTAAAGAGTAGGTTTGATGATTCAGTCACTTCCACTATAATCAAACTGTTCATTCAGTTCATATTTCTTGAGGGCTCACTCTGTGCTAGGTACCATAATAGTCATCTCATTACATGGTATAGAAGGCCCATGAAATTTGGACTAACTTGGGTTCAAAGCCTGACTCTACAATATCTACCTCATTAAGTTGATTAGAAGATTAAATGTCAGCTACCTGACTCATGGTGGGTGCTCAGTAAATATCAGTTTCCCCAAATACATCACTGTGTTAAATTACCATGACAACTCAGTAAGTGGGTACGATTGTCCTCCTTTTACAGTTACACCGCTAATGCTTTGGAGAGCCTGCACAGAAATCCAGGTTGGTCTACAGCCTGTGCTCTTCCCATCACAGGACACTGCTTAATTATGGTCTAATGGTGAGTGGGATTCCATTCTGAATGATTTACTCAGGTTGACTTGCAAATGCACGGCCAGTAGCTGAATGATTTGGTACAACTGCTGAAGAAGAGCTGGACAGAATGGCTTAGTGGTGTCCATTTATAAGTTGGGAAACAGCTGCTGGGTGCAATGGTTTAAATGCCATAAGTGTTCAGTGTTTATGCCTCACTTCTTTTCTATGAGTTGGAGGAGCAATAATTACTCGAGTTGTGCAGCCGCTTCTCGGGTCTGCTTCTTTTATTATGATTTTTAAATTATTATATTTTATGATTTAAGAGATAGTCATACAAAGTAATTTCCTTAGAAGCTCAAAAATAGAGAGTGAGCCCTGGCTGGTGTAGCTCAGTGGATTGAGCGCGGGCTGGGAACCAGAGGGTCCCGGTTCGATTTCCCGTCAGGGCACATGCCTGGGTTGCAGGCCAGGTCCCCAGTGAGGGCCATGTGAGAGGCAACCATACATTGCTGTTTCTTTCCCTCTCTGTCTCCCTCCCTTCCTCTCTCTAAAATAAATAAATAAAGAAATATATTTAAAAAAAATAGAGAGTGGCAAGGGCACAGTCCTTACTTTTCACGAGTTAGAATTGGAATTCACGATTTCCGTCCGCTCAGTCTTCGGGAGAACCACTGTTCCGGGACTGGAAGACAATAAAAGCCTGTGTCAGCAGCGAAGCCCGATTGTTGTTCGGGTTATTGTTTTGCCTTTCCGATTCGAAGGTCATCCTCATGGCTGTAGAGAATACAGACAAAACAGGAAGTGAAGGATGATGCTCTTTTCTTTCAACTTTGAACTTTACAGCATGCTTCCCACACAATGAGATAATTACTTCTTTGCTCTACTTCTTACTCTAAAATTGCACTTAAATGACTTGTCACAATTAAACATGTTAGTGTCATCACTACTTTTACTTCATGCTACACTTTAGTTTTCCTGACATCATTCTTATTTTTGTATCACAGAGGTGTTTGTCTCTGTGTCCCTTTCTCCATTTTTCTCATATTTTTTGAGCTTCTGAGAGTCCATTCCATAAATTCAGACCCAGGAAGACCCTGAACCTGAAATTATCTTCTAAACCTGAAACTGTATCTTTCTGTTTTGACTTCTCCATTGCATTTATTGTGGCATTATTTATAATTTATAGTATATTACATTTGCAAATTCCTTGAAGGCACCTTTGTAGTCTTTTTTGCAAAAATTGTTTGGAATTTTGATGAATTTCAAGATGTATTATCAATCACTTTTTAATGAAGCAAATAATAAGCAAAATATAAATTCCATGTTACAGGCCATATATCACTGTGTGTCAAAGGCACTGGATGTCAAGCTGACACATACCCTTTGTCATAAAACCAACTAAGCCTCCTTGGAGACAGTCCTTTTCTCTTCCTGCTCAAATGGCCAAGTCCTTCTTTAAGAAGCACCCCAAGGGAAAGGGTGGAGCCCCATTCTACTTAAATGGTGACTCAAGCAACCACTATTTTTAAAGGCCTTACCTGTATCAGGCATTGTACTTGTCATTTGGAAATTCTTTTAACATCTATTTCATTAATTACATAATAAAGATTAGCGCAGTTAAGTAACTTGCACAAGATGTCTAAGAGGCAGAACAGGAATAGGCATCAAAGTTCAAGTCTTCATAGGGCTCTTCCACCATGAAGACCCTCCTTGACACTCATTCTCTCCACTGCTTAGATGGATGTGTCCTCAGACGACGCTGGTGGGAATAATTTGTATAATTGATTTGTGTCCTGCATTGTTCCAGAAAGGATTGAAGGCAGGGTGAAAGACAATCATGTTCTCTGCTATGGTGCAAAAGAATGGCTTTTGGATTTCACGGCCCCAGTTGAAATCCCAGGGCTCCTCCCTCATAGCTGTGAGCAGCCTGTTTCCTCATTCATACAAGGGGCAACGCTCCCAACTCCTAGTGCTGCTGGGAGAACCGCAGGCAGCAACATGTAAGGATCCTGGCACAGTGGCTGGTACAGAGCAGAGATCGAAGTATTAGTTACCTCTTCCTTCTACCCTATCCTCTGGTCATGACTTGCCTCCCTATAGGTGGCAGCCCCACATGTGTGAACCACTGTGTCCTGCTGTAAGCTTTAGGAAAGGCCTTCAGTGACCGCATCCTTCTTACTACATAGGATGGAGGCATAGAACCCGCTTAGAATTAAGTTTGAGTATTGATCAGTATAGGAAGAGTTCTTTGCTGCTTAATATATACTAAGATACAGATAACTAATTGATGCTATTTTATAAGACTATTGACTTTGAACTGCACAATTTGTATGCACCTGTAACATCATACCATTCATTTATTTAAAGAGCATTTATTGAGCACCCACTACTTCTAGGCACCATGCCAAGGGCCTGTGCAATGATAAGGAATGATTGTAAGACAGGCAAGGCTGTTGCTTTCCAGAAACTGCCAGTCTTGAAGGGGGGTGGTGGGGAGGAGACAGAGATGTAAGTTAGTGCTGTAACTAAAAATGGTATGTGCCGTAGTGAATTATATTGGAAGTTCTAATAGATCAAAGAGAATGCTTCATACTTTTATAACACTAAATTCTTATCTTCCATCTCAGAATTAATACAAGGGCAAATATAATGTATGTGTTGAGATAATAAAGGTATAATACCTATGATTAATATCTAATAGTAAAATATTTCAGTGAAATAGTATCATTGAAAATTTTAAAAGTTTTCAGACCTCTCCAATTACTAAGAACAATGTAAAGAAAGAGGAACTGGGACACTCACAAATCTGCTTTTCTGAATGATCCCAACTTTACAAAAAAGAACAGGGATTATTTATTTAACAAAGAAAATCATACTGACAGACAGGTAAACCCAAGAGTAATTAACAACATTTGGATTCTGTTTAACTCCTGCAATAATCATTAAATAATTTCTTATCTATAGATTCAGCTTCACATTTTTCTCTCCTTTCTATTTTTGGCTTTTACATATTAATCTAGACCATCATGACGGTGTTCATTGGCAGTAATGAGGACAGTTTCATGGAAAGAACAGGAGAAAAGTGTTGCTATAAATAAGCCCCCTTCAAAAAAGAACCATCATCATACCTGTATTTTTTATACTAAAAATTTTTAGAGTTAGAATAACACAGATAGTTTTGGCTTAGAAATCATGAGAGAATGAGCTGGGAGTTTTCCGAGGAATTTTTTCCACCTCGTGGATGATGAAGGAAACATCAAGAAAGGTTAAGTAATTAATCAAAGCTAAACCAATATGTGCCTGGGACTTGAAGACTGGACGTCCGAACACAGAAAACGCACACTGTGAAAACGGTAAAACACCAAGGGGAACAGGAAACAAATAGACAGGGTTCAAAGAAGCTCTCAGCAATGGCGTGCCACGACGCTTCCTTCAAACTCTTATTTTGATGTTAGTCTTCATCAGATGCTTAGAATATAATTGACTTTTGCTCAGAGCACCTAACAGGACATGGTTCAAATGCAGACTCTGATGCCAGTCAAAGAGGATGACAAGAAAACCTTGTTAAAAATATTCACTTGTTAACAGCTGCTTTACACAGTTTTTTTCAATGCTGCCCTCTAGGATTCACTTTTATTTATTTCTTCCTAAGGTTCCATATCTTTTTTGACAGTCTTCTCATCCACGTTGCCCAGACATGAAAGAGCCTGGGGTTTTCTGACATTGGTGCTTTTCAGATATGCTTCTTCTTTAGTTTTCAGCAAAAGTCAAAGAAGAAGATATGAGTACGAGGGGACTTGAAATTTGACAAAGGATGTCCCTCTTTCTAGAGAGAGAGAATGCCTCTTCCTTGTTAGGAATAAAAGTCCAGAAGCCACAGGCTGACATCAGCCCCTGCAACCCTAGACTACTTCAAGTCGTGAGGACACCATAGTCTTGTGGTGTCTGAAAGCTGAAAGCATCTGTCACCCAGTAATAACCTATTTTTGTTCTAACGCAATGCACAGCATGTGTTCATGTAGGGACATGTACTAATTAGCTATGTACCTGCACATAGGATTATAAATCTATTAATTGCACATTCCATGAAAAGTATTGATAATGGCTGGCATTATCTGTATTCCAGGTATTGTAGTAAGGGTTTCTTTTGCTTTATTTCATTTAAATATTATAGCAACCATGTGTTGAACTATTAATATAATCATTTTATAGGAAAGGAAAAGTGAGACTTCTAAGGGAATAGTCAAAATTTGGGTAAACAGATATCAAGAAATCTTACAGGAATCGAACCCACTTTCAAAGCAGTAGAAGTTCTGATTCAAGTGCAGAAGACATGGCAGCATTTAGATAGCAAGTAAAAATGGCTATTTATGCCCACGGCCTTATGTCTACAGATTCAGTTTCTTAGATGGGTTGTGGGCAGGTCTCATACTTAGCCAATATTTACAGGGAAGGGTCCACAGCTTATTAAAATGCTTTAAAACTTCCTACAATTTGGTAAATGTGCTCTGGCAATGCTGGCTTCTCATGCAGGTTGCCTGTGGCATAACAACTGAAGGGATCATGCCCAGGTTTCCAGAAACGTGCTCTAACTCTGACTAGTGATGCCTGAGCCTGCTTCTAAAAGCCTCACCTCTTGGCCATGCCAGGGCTCCCACAGGCTGGCCGGCCTCCGTCCTTTCTGCAGCTGTGGGAACTCCAGTCTCCATGGAAGTTTAGCTCCAAGGAAGCCGGGGAGAGACCAGAGGAACCTGAAAATCTGGGCTGGTTGGTGAGCCAGGGTGGGTGCTGCAGATGTTAAATATTTTTAGTCCCATTTTGATTGGGAAACCAGGAGAAAAATGTAAGTATTGATAAAATGAGATGCTTTTCTTCTAATAGAATAGGGTTCTCAACCACATTGATAATGGGATCCATGGGAAAAAGAATCAGGGGCCTCCAAATGTGAACATAAGATTTAAAGCAAAAGAGTAAAAACAATTCTCGAAATACTAGCAAGAATAATGTGCTCTACTAAACAGGTTATAAAATAAAATTATCACAAGTGAAAATAGACTGTGGTGTCAGACACTCTGCCACTTATAGTAAATAGATAAAAATCCCTAAAGCTTTATCAATTTCTCACCTTTTTGATCAACATCAATCATTACTTAAGTGATTGTGGAGTCCTCAGTAGAGATTCTAAGCTTAATAAACACGGTAAAATTCTGAAATCCATTACCTGGAACATTAGCTGGAAAGCATTACACTTGCCCTAACCATTTTGAGGTGGAGGTGGGTGTGAGGTGCTTATTCTGGAAGAAATGACAAGTGATCGGGAGTCAGATATTAGCAGAAACCTCCCAATTTTGGGTAAGTTGATCTGTAGAATAAGCTTATAACAATTTATGCATTCTTCGATTCTGAAATTTGATGGCGGCTTTCTGGCATGTTTCAGCTTGCTGTATAAGGCACTTGACAATGTTTTGAAAAGAGATTTGCCAGGTGATTCGTGTCCTTCCCTTTTCTTCTGCATCACCAGCAAGTACATTCTTAAGGGTGGAGATTGCGTTGGGACTTCAGTGTCCATTGGAAGGGCTTGAATTCATAGCACTGTTTCTAAGAGAGTCAAATTTTGAGCTCAGAAACTAAGTTATGAGCAAAGTTCTGGGAAGGTATATTCAGGTAAATTTGGTTATTGTTTCAAAGAGTTATCACCTTCAACTGGGTACCTCCTTTAAATCAAATGTCTGTTTGGGATTCTTGAATGAATTACTCATTGCTTTTGTACTTAAAAATATTTTGAAGTTATACAGTGATCTTATAACCTTGTCACTATTGAGTATTAAAAGGCATTGGACATTTCTCCTCAAAGGCCCAAACAAAGAATTCCTGAACCCACTCATAATAATTCTTGTGCACACCGTCCTCTAAAATGCAAGGAATGTTAATACTGTAATTCATGGTAGAGCTCTGAAGTCCTTAATGTAATAAAATGCAACCAAAAACTCATATGACTAGAAGAATATTGCTGTCTAGTGTTGAAATGGATCATTTAAAAAATTGGAACTAAGTGCTGAACAGGGAAATCCACAATAAAAATGGCAGCAGTAAAGGGATAAAGCAGCTTTCATAAAGAATGTCAACATTTCCTTTCACGCGGATGCTTCGCTAAAATATGTTAATCTGATCATTTTGATTTACTGGTTTTGCTTAATATTTACAGAAGGCCAATCATGTAGAATTTTACATTTTGTAGTAGACATTCTGTGGATTTTTAGTTTAATTTCTGGTCTTGTCCCCAGCCCCCACTCCCAAAAGGAAAATACTGACTAATGGTTGTGGCTACAGATATGAATGCCATAAAAATGAGACAAGATGGTAACACACTCCTTCTGTAACTGGAGCTTCAAAAGGTGACAATGAATCTTATTTTACAGATGGAAAATGTATACACGCTTGAAGTGTATCTGATTGATTTACCTCTGCTCCAGGATTTCTAGGTATTGCAGAATGTTTTTTGAATTAAGGTACATTATCAGGGAGGTGTGGTACTTCACCCCCATAAAAGCCCTTTTCCTGAATGACTGTTGGGCATTGATCTGAGAAATGGCCACATGAAGTTCTCTGCTGTTTGTTGTAAAGACAGTGAAGAGCCAAGTGACCTCCTAAAATGTAAATGGAAATTTTTTTAATCAGATTTCATCATCATTCATTCATTCTGGAAATATATACTAAATCCCTACAAATAGCTGGGCTGCTCTTGAGCATACAGTTTGTTTTTATTTCATTACTAATTCTTTTGCTGATTGCATTTCCCTTTTGCATGGAGTGCTAGAAAGCTAGAGCCAAATCTGACAAGGAAATAAGACTTCATGGCACATATTTCATATAAAAACACCTAATATCACCCTGGCTGGTGTGGTTTAGTGGATTGAGTGCTGGCCTGTGAACCAAAGGGTCACTGGTTCAATTCCCAGTCAGGGCACATGCCTGGGTTGCAGGTCAGGTCCCCAGTAGGGTGTGTGTGAGAGGCAACCACACATTGATGTTTCTCTCCCTCTCTCTCTCCCTCCTTTCCCCTCTGTCTAAAAAAAATAAATAAATAAAATCTTAAAAAAAAACCCTAATATAAACTTTTGCTGGTTTTATTTTATCGTAAGTTAATAAACATTTAGTGAGTATGCAATGTGAATCAGGTATTCTATTGGGGTTTTCTTTTTCTTTTTCCCAAGTTTTATATTTAAACAAGACAACATTTTTATATTTCGTGTGCTTTTCTAAGCTATCATATATAGAATACCAGGCTCCTAATTTTTAAGGGTACAGATTGCAACCATAAGACCACACTTCTTCACACTGGAGAATTAACTTGCCTCAATTCCTGGCAAGAAAGACAATTTTCTATAAATTCCAATCACATCATATGGTTCGGTGCAAAATGAACGATCTATATGCATGAAACTAATTGCTTAATAGCCTTACTAACATATGCTTTCCGGAGAAAAATGTACGTACACATACACATACAACAAATCCTTCACTAAAAGGTCTCCAGAGACTTAGAAGAAAGTTGTAAGCAAACCAAGAAACTTGCATAAAGATTTATGCATTTATTCTACCCTTTGAGTCAAGTGCAAGTCAGACAGCATTATTCATTTTGAAAAGCTATCCAGCTATTTTTTCTTCTAAAAGCAATTCCTGAGGTGAACAAATATGAAATGTGTTAAGTTTTTCTTGAGGAATACCGAAGGTGCATCCTCTCATATTTTTGAAGCAACAACAAGCATAAAAGGATCAGAAGTCTTTATCTGAATAGCTGTCATGGAAAAAAGTTACTTGAAAGTTACTCTTAAAAGTTGCATATATAAGGGGGTCCCCCCCAAAACAGAATCATCTTCTGGAGGGTGGGCCCCTTGTAGTACAAGCTTCCTTTGCTAGGTGAGTGTTCTAGGAACCCATCTGTGTCAGTGTACCAGCTGGCGTTGTTGTGAGAGGCTGTGTTCAGCTTCAGTGAATTTTTTTGAAGACTCTTTCAAAGTGTTTGCCCATCTCATGATGGGGGGTTTACAAGTGCACCTGTCCACACCACACTGAGTGTTCAGCAGTTTTTGACCAAAAATGGCCTGATCACCATGCTCCTCTCCCCCCCCCCCCATTCACCGGATCTCACCCCAGATGAAAAAATCCTCAAAGGGAAACTTTTTGCTAATGTTGAAGAGGTGAAACAAAAATACAGCAAAAGCACTAAAAGGCATCAAAGTTGATGAGTTTGAAATCTGTTTTGAACAGTGGAAAAAATGTCTCAGTAGGTGTATTGCATCAAACAGAGAGTACTTAGAAGGTGACTGAAGTTTAAACATGTAAGAATAAATACATGATTTTTTATAAATAAATTCCAGGGTGTCTGGGTTACCCCCTTGTAGAGGCAATTCAAGATGGTGGCGTAAGGTGATCCAAACTCACCTCTTCCCATAGACACAAGAAATCTACAGCTTCGTAAGGTTAAATTCCCTCTGAAAGAGACCTAAAGAGTAGCTGAACATCCCCTCCTCGACAAAGGATAAAAGGCCCGCATTGAGATGGGTAAAGAAGGCAGAGATCCATTCTCACCGAAAACCCTACCCTAAATACAGTGGCCCACAATCGGGAGGGATTCCACAAATAGGGAGTTTTTCCTGTGGAGTGAGGGGCTGGTGTCCCTCATCAGGACTTCAGCCCTTGAGAGCAGCACCAAGGAGAGGAATGCCCCTAACACTTGACTTTGAACAGCAATGGGGCTCATGTCCAGGAGAACCATAGGGTGGTAGGAACTGGCGATTCCACTATTAAAGGGCTTGGCTGCACTGCACTCACCGAGTGCAAAAGCGGCAGTTTGAAAAGCGACCAGACCGTGGGTGAAGGAGAACCACTTGCTAATATTAAATGTCTGCTAGAGGGGTAGGAGCCTGCTGTAATTCACTCTGGAGAAGAAGGAGCCGGTGGTGCCATCTTTGCGTTCTCTTCTAAACTGCTAGTACCAGTGGGCATGGCCCACTCCCCACACTGCTCCCACACCTCCAAAACCAGTGCCTACTACGAGAGTGCTCCCTCCCCTTGCCAACCCCATAGACCCTTCCAAGGCTGGTGGGCATGCAGAGGACACAGAGGGGACACCCCTTGAGCACCTGGCTCTAGTGGCCTGGAAAGATGGTGTTTCTGAGTCCCGCAGGTTTGAAACATTTGGAGAGACAGTTCTTGGCAGGCTACCATCCCTA
Organism: Micronycteris hirsuta; assembly: GCA_004026765.1. Lineage (NCBI taxonomy): Eukaryota > Metazoa > Chordata > Mammalia > Chiroptera > Phyllostomidae > Micronycteris > Micronycteris hirsuta. The sequence goes on along the minus strand of PVJI01005343.1, from coordinate 83,365 downwards.
GGGCACCACATAGCAAACTGAAATGCACCCCTAGTGTTCCTGTGAAAAAGCCTTTTTAAATTGTCCTGGAGCTTCAGCTTGAGGGGCAGGCTTCAGGTTTACGACACACCTAGAGGCTACAAAAGTGCTCTCAGTGCATGTAGTTGGGGAATGCCATCTTGGCACGCTCCCCTGGCCTCACTACAGCTTGCTGGTACCTCCTGGAAAGGAGCCCATACATTTGTCTGGAGCCACAATCTTTGAACTTTTTGCTAAGGGGATAACGCCAGATTGTCTGGTCTGGGGGCCGGCAGGGGTGTGACCGCGGTCCCACAGGACTGTACATATCTGCACATCTCAAAAGCTGCTGACTGAGGGCCTAGCTTCCCATCAGCCTAAAACTAGGGGCTGACTGAGATCTCTTCCTCAGGAGCACTCAGAGCTCTTGGCATGCCCTTTACAACTAGCCCTACTGAGAAATAAATCAGGATACATAAGTAATCAGAAAGATTTGTGAGACAAACAAGAGCTAGGGCAAGGTTAAATGATGAAGCTCATCTCCTACACAAATCTGCTTCTTCAAAACTGGTAGAGACAGCTGTTTTTCCTAGTACACAGGAATAACACAGAGACTCACACAAAAGAAAGAACAAAGTAAAACCCCATGGAAGAACCTTAATTTACCTGACGAGAGTTCAAGGCGACGGTCATAATGATGCTAACTGACTTTGGGAGAACAATGGATGAACACAGAAAAAACTTTAACATGAGATAGAAAATATAAGGAAGTATCTAACATAAGTCACGGTTCTGTGGAGTACAATCACTGAACTGAAAAAAAATTGAAAAGAGTTCTAAGATGGACTAGATGAAGAAGAAGAAACAATTAGAAATAGGATAGTGGAACTCATCCAAATAGAGCAGCAAATAGTAAAACAGTAAAAAGTGAAGATAGCCCTGGCTGGAGTGGCTCAGTGGGCTGAGTGACAGCCTGTGAACCAAATGGTCACTGGTTCGATTCCCAGTCAGGGCACATGCCTGGGTTGTGGGCCAGGTTCCCAGTAGGGAGTATGGAAGAGGCAATCACATAGCGATGTTTCTCTCCCTCTCTTTCTCCTTCCCTTCCCCTCTCTCTAAAAACACATTAATAAAATCTTTAAACAAAAGTGAAGATAGCTTAAAAGACCTATAGGAAAATATGCAGCAAAAAGAATTGTTTTTACGTTATAATGGTCCTAGAGAAGAAGAGAAAGAGGAAGGAACAGAAAACTCATTTGAAGAAAGAATAGCTAAAAAGTAAAATTTCCAATAAAAAGATATAACCTGATGAATAAGAACACAAGACCTACCTACATGCTACCTATAAGAGACCTATTTCGGGTGTGAGGACACAAAAGGACTGAAAGTGAAGGGATAAAAAACACACAGATGTTTCATGTAAATGGAAACCAAAAGAAAGCTGGGGTAGCAACACTTACATCAGACCAAATAGTCTTGAAAACAAAGACTATAACAAAAGACAAAGGTGGGTATTACATAATGATAAAGGGGTCATTCAGCAGTCCAGCAAGATGATGCAGTAGCTGTAAATATTTTTGAACCTAAAATAAGAGCACCTATATATATATATATGAAGCAAATATTAACTTATCTAAAGAGAGAAGTAGGAAGCAATGCAGGGGACACTACTTTCCACCTTTTAATAGTAGGGGACACTAATACCCCACTTACATGAATAGATAGATCACCCAGACAGAAAATCAATCCACAGGAAACATTCTCCAGGATCAAACATATGTTGAGCCACAAAACATGTTTCAAAAAATTTAAGGAGATTGAAGGAATATCAAGCATCTTTTCTGACCACAATGATATGAAATTAGAAATCAATTACAAATAACTGGAAAAATAACAAATGCATGGAGACTGAATAACATGCTACTGAAAAACCAATGGGTCACCAAAGAAACAAAGGAGAAATGAAAAACTGCCTTGATACAAAAGAATGGAAATACAACATATCAAAATCTATGGGATACAGCAAAAGCAGTTCTAGGAGAGGAGTGTATAGTGATACAGGCTAATCTCAAGACACAAGAAAGTCTCAAATAAACAATCTAACTCTACTCCTAATGGAAGTAGAAAAAGAATTACAAATGAAGCCCAAAGTTAGTACAAGGAGGCAATAAAGGTCAGAACAGAAATAAATAAGAGATTAAAAGACAATATATAAGGTCAATGAAGCTAAGAGCTGTTTTTTTAAAGAACAACAAAATTGACAAACATTTACCTAGACTCACTAAGTAAAAAAAAGAGAGAGGACACAAACAAAAATAAAATCAGAAATGAAAAAAATAAGCTACAACTGATAACAAAAAATACGAATGAACATAAGAGGGTCCTATGCACAATTATATGCCAACAAATTGGACAACTTAGAAGAAATGAATCTATTTCTACAAACATACAATCTCCCAAGACTGAATTATGAAGAAACAGGAAATCTGAACATATGACTAGTAAGAGATTGAATCAGTAACACACACACACAAACTCCCAAAAGACAAATGTCCAGGACCAGATGGCTTCACTGGTGAATTATATCAAATATTCAAGGAAGATTTAATACCTACCCTTCTCAAATTCTTTCAAAAAATTGAAGAAGAGCAAACTCTTCCAAACTTATTTTATGAGGTCAGCATTACCCTAATCTGAAATTCAGACAAGAGTATCACACAAAATAAAATTACAGGCCAATATCCTTGATGAACATAAGTGCAAAATTCTTCAACAAAATGGCAAACTAAATTCAACAATACATTAAAAGGATCATATACCATGATCAAGCGAGATTTACTCTAGAGAGGCAAGGATTGTTCAATATCCATAAATTCTCCATTTGATATACCACATTCACAAAATTAAGGATAAAAATAATATGAACATTGTAACAGAAGTAGAGAAAGCATTTCATTAAATTCAACATCCATTTATAATAATAACTCTCAACAAAATGTGCATAGATGGAATGTACATCAACATAATGAAGACCATATAAGGTAAGCCCAGAGCTAATATCATACTCAACAGCAAAAAGCTTAAGTCTTTTCCTTTAAGATAAGGATCAAGATAAGGATGCCCACTCTCATTATTTTAATCAACATAGTCCAAGCAACTAGACAGGAAAAAAATGCATGCAAATTGGAAAGAAAGAGGTAAAACCATCACTATTTGTGGATGATGTGATTTTATATGCAGAAAACTCTGAAGACCGCATAAAAATATTAGAACTCATAAACAAATTCAGCAAAGTTGCAGGGTACAAAACCAATATACAAAAATCTGTTGTCTTTTTATATACTAACTATGAACTGCCAGAAAGACAGATTTATAAACAATCACATTTACAAAAGCATAGACAATAATAAGGTACCTAGAAATAAATTTAACCAAAGAGGTGAAAGACCAGTATACTGGAAACTATGGACAATGATGAAGAATCTATTCTGTCTACATTTTAGGAGCTTCTGTCATATCTGGTTTATAAAAGTGATAGGATTGATTCTATGTTTATTTGCTCCATTTTATTCATCTATGTGCAGATTCTGCTGCAGCAAAGACCATACCATTTTAAATACTGTAATGTTAGAAAATGTTTTCACATTAAAAGATCATATGTTTACTTATCAATATTTTTAAATTGTCACTATTCTGAATCCTTACAATTCAGAATAATTTCTGCATGTTCCTAACACAATCGCCCTAGAATTTTGATTAATGTGCTAAAGTTCTACATTAACTGCTATCTTTACAATATTCCCATTCAGAAGCATAATTCCTTGGCATTTTTTTAACTTCTTGCATGTTGCTCAGGAAGGTTCTGAAATTTTTTCCAGACAGGGTTCTTGTGTAATTCTTTTTAAGGATATTACCAGATACTTTATAATTGTGATTTTTACTATGAATTTATTTTCTCTCTTCCTCACCCCTAAATCAAGGTATGACAGTAGCTGGGTTGAGTCAGGGTTTGGTCCCCAGTAGGTGTGCGTGCAAGAGGCAACCAATCAATGTTTCCCGTCTTTCTCTCTCTCGTCCCTTGTTTTTGGAATCAATAAAAGAAATAATTGAGCAAATGCTATTGTGATAGATGAAAACTTTTTAAATTTTAAATGTTTAAATTAAAAAAAATTATTTTGTATCTTGTAGTTTTAATTCTTTTTATTTCAGGTAATTTTCCAGTTGATTACTTAGGTTTCTCCATGTTAGAATTGTTCAATATAAATATATATTTATTTGAGGTAGGAGTCTGAGAAGGTATTAGGAGAAGTCATATCATGTCAGCCCATTCCCATTATCCCAGCTTACAATATTCTTCTGAAATAGGATGAGTAATCCTTGGGAAATATTAGGTATGTTTGCTCCACATTATATTGTTTGCAATTATATTTTTTTATAAAAATGAAAATTTCCTCTGTTTTCTAACAAATCTCATATCACTTTATCATTTTTTTTGAATTTTTTAGAACTTCCAGAATAACCTTAAACCATAGTAATATTGCTAGGCATCTTTGCCTTGCTCCAGGTATTGATGTGGACTCTCTCTCTGCTAAGTAACAGTGGCTGTTTTCTAGGCACACCTAAAAGGCCTTCATCAAGCATAAATAATGAGCAGTAACAGTATTAATATACTCACTCCTAGTGGGATTGGGAGACCAAAGACGGTGGTCATGCAGCACAACTTCCATGCTGCTGCTGGGAGTTTTCCAAGTGGAAGACTCTCTTTCATAATTCTTGAGTGAACAATACTTCTTCATTTCCTGAAGTAATGGCTGGATTTATTGAAATGTTCAAATAAGTTTTCATGCTCGAATGTGCTCAGCATAAATACATTTCCACTTAGGGCAAAAGCCTGTAACTCTCTATGAAAATATTGTATTACTTTAGCCTGTTAGGTTGGCCCAACTCACCATATTCTTCAGAGACAGTGTGATCTAGCCCTAAGCAAGCATGAGATATATTTCAGCACTAAAACAGTTTCTTTTTTTAATAAATAAATAAAACAGTTTCTGAATACCATGTAGAGCTCAATGAATTTTATTGACTTTTGTGCTTTTCCTACAGAAACTTTCTCTAAGATCACATAATACCATTCAATCTAATATAATTTTTACACGGTTTTCAGTGGGTGGTAAGGCAGTGACAGCCCCGTTTTTACTCACAAGCTGATCCAGTTTGACACTCACAAATAACTCGCACAAAGAAATCGCTTCTTTCCTGTTGGCTTTAACAAAGTCAGTGTCCTGAGAGGGGAGAACGGTGCTAATACACCTGAGCACTTCAGTGAGAAGGATGGAAAATCACTTATGTTGCTCAAATAAAAAGATGGCTTTAGGGGAAAAGGAGTTGCGATTACATAGCTCTGCTGGGTAATTCTTTCCCATGTCTCTGGGCAAATAGAACACAATTTCCCTCCTACTTTCTATTATGGAAATAAAAAGGAAATATTAAGAATTTTTAAAATATGTACATTGTCCTGATTTTCTTTAGGTAAAGATTGTTAATAGTGTCTCATGTGTTTAAATGTATAATTATTTGATTCCAATGTCTTTTTTTTTTGTAAAATTCATTTGAGCAATTAGTACTCTTTTCTGCTAAAGATTTCATTAGATTCATGGCAGAACAATATAACATCATTAAACAAGGCGTGGTAATCTTTGTTCAATCCCGCCGTAGAATAAAGTATGAAAAACAGCAAATTATTTCTAAGCACTTCCAGGGGGCCACTATTCTCCATTTGACCCGTGTTAAATATTCTCATTGCAATTCTTCAAATGAATGCAAAATCTCAATTTAATCCCAACCCTAGGGAAATAAAACATACCGTTTGAGATGAAAGGCTGAATGTTACCTAGTTATTTGAATGCACTTCATGTTCTTAACATGGATCATAAGCGAATTGTATTTTAATAACTCAAATCACGGCACATTCAAAACAATATCTAGCTACCAAATGAATGTCACAAAAGAAGAAATAAACAGCAACTGCATATTTTAACTGTTGAATCCACAATGGAGTTTCATGAGGTTCATGTTGATATTTTTCAAAACTGTTAAAATATAACTGATTATATTAATTAATCAGTAGGAGATTATTGACAATGAAATCTAGGGCATAGCTTTTTGATAATCTAACACCTCAATTTTTGTTAATGTCGGTCATCACTTTGTACCTTATTAAAATCCTACTTTTGCATTGTTAGATATTTGAGTAGTCTTTTGGCGGAGACTTTTATGTTATATTTTCAAAAAGAAGTCTTGATTACAATTAACATTTCTTTGACAAAGTTTAACAATACTGTATATCCAAATTTTTATTTGTTTCCCTTTCATTGTTAACAATTCTCTAAGCTTACTAAATTTTCTTTTGGCAAACATCAATCTTTCTGTACTTAAATATACCATAGTCAAAAAGCTGCTTTTGTTACAGAACTTTAGTTTATATATTGCCTTAGTATGCCCAACTTATTTCTTTAGTCATTAGTACAATCAATTACTGTCATCCTATCTTCAGACATTTAGTAGGTGGCCTGGAAAATTTTTTTTCTGATAAATTTGATTAAATCAAAGTCTGAATGACTCAGCACTGAATTAAAAATTGTATTACTGAGCACCTTAGATTATTTCCTCTGTAAGAGCATTGCATTTTTAAAAAGTACTTGGATAGATATTCCAGTGCTCTTTAAATATTATAAATACAATTTTGCCCTGGCTAGTGTGGCTCAGTGGATGGAGTGCCAGACTGTGAACTGAAAGGTTGCCAGTTCGATTCCCAGTCAGGGCACACGCCTGCACTGCAGCCCAGGTCCCCAGTTGGGGGAGTGTGAGAGGCAACTGATCCATGTATCTCTCACACATCCATGTTTCTCTCCCTTTTTTTCTCCCTCCCTTCCCCTCTCTCTAAAAATAAATAAATAAAATCTTAAAAAAAAGGAAAAGAAAAATTGCTTCCATGCAGGGCTTGCTTATTTAAAACACAATTTTAATATATTTTGTTTGTACTTTAAATACTTTGGGGAAATTCTTAGAACACAAATTAAATTTTGAGACTTAGTCTTCATGTCTTATTTTTAGTAATGATGATCTCTTGGTGTGGGTGAGGGGGAAGTATGGGCCCTACGCTAAGTAAGGACTTTCATGAGAAAAACCTCTAGCAAAATACAGTGAAAAGAGTCATTCATTCATTATAAGTATAATCAAACATCTCGGTTCCTTTCAAACAGTTTTCTTTTTTCCATCATTGGAAAGACATAATGAAACTTCTACAAATACACAAAATTTAAAACAAAAAGGGAGAAACAAAATCTTCTTAAAATAACAATAACCACACAACAACATAACTACATTGCAGTGTTGCCTGAGAGGATGTTTTCCTGTTTGTCTCTCAGTATATGAAAAAGCACCAGGAAGGAAGAAGACAGGGAGAGAGACAAACACAGACAGCGGGAAAACTGGAAAAAAAAAAAAAAAGATCAAGGAGGGTTAAAGGCTGCAAATGTAGACACAGTAGTCCCTCCTTCTCCACAGGAAATATGTTCCAGGACCCCCGTGGACAGCACTGGAGCCCACATAAACTATGGATTTTTCCTAAACTTGTGCATCTATGATAAAATTTAATAAAAAGTAGGCATAGTAGGGGCTCCACAAGAATAACTAATAATGAAATAGGACAATTGTAACAATACACTGTCATAAAAGTTACGTGACTGTGGTCACTTATTTTCAGGGGATCCTTGCTGAAAAGTCTTTGCTCAGGGCGCTCTGTACAACACATCGCCATCTGTCGGAACACACGTTCAGTTCGTGCCTTCCACCCATAAATGCCGTGCCTTTCCATCTTCAGGAAGCACTTACCACACACACTGTGGCAGTTTGCCGTTTCACGTGTGACAACAAAACTAGCACGAATCTCCCTCCTTCTTCACAACTTTACGGATAGAAATTCATTCTTACCGTAGATCTTTGCAACCCCAGCATACAATTTTTCTTTCTTAAGTCACAAACTTTTACCTTTTCACTTAAAGGAGCATTCTACAACTTCTCTTTAGCACGTCTGAATTGCCAGCATCACTACCCTTGTGCTTTGGGGCCACTATGAAGTAAGTGAGTACCAGGACACATGCTCTGTGACTACATGCCAGTCAATCGGATAACAGAGAGGGCTACCAAGTGACTACGGGCCAGGTAGTGTCCACGAGGTCTGTCCAGAAGGTATCCAGCCATGTAATATGAGAAATAGAGACATTTGGTTTTTCTTTTTTTGGTTTTGTTTTTTATTGTTATTTTATTACAGTTGTTTCTATTTTTCCCCTTTGCTCTCCAATCTCCAGTTCTATGCCCAATAAAACTACTTTGCATCTTTTTATCTTCAGATTTGTCTATTCTGGACACTTCATATGAATGGAATTTAAAAATTTGTAGTCTTTTGTGACTGGCTGCTTTCACTTGAAGTAATGCTTTTAAGGTTCATCTATATTATAGCATGGATCAGTATTTGATTATTTTATTGCCATATAATATTCCATGATGAATTGCTGATTTAATTTGCTAGAACTCTCTAATATGAAAAATGAAGACTAAATTTACTGAAGAAGATACAAGGTACAGGAAACATTGTACATGGGACAATGATGCCTTGGTGCCCTTCAAAGTAGGCACCTTGGGACCTCACACAGTTCTCCCAGTTGCCATAGCTGCCTTGTCATGTTTTCCTGAATCTCATCAACAATCTGAAATCTCTTCCCTTTCAAAGGTGATCTTAGTTTTGGGAAAAGCCAGAAGTCACAGGGCACCAAATCTGGGCTTTTAGTGGGGCTGAGTTACCTGGGTGATTGGATGTTTCGCCAGCAAATTCTGCATGAGACATGATGCATGAGCAGGCATGTTGTCGTGATGAAGCTGCCAATCACTAGTTGCCCATAGCTACAACCTTCTGAATCATCTGAATAGTTCCCATGGAGGAATGTTCAAGCTTAATGCAACATTTGATGCAGATTTGTTGCTGTACTTGCTCAGTCATTTTGAATGTGACAGCCACACAGTACACATGTTCACTCAATGGCATCTACAGCCCCCACTGACGAGTACAGGGAAGTGGTCATTGTTCATGCATGCACGTTCCAGTCCACTGTCTGTGGCTGGCAGGTTACATGAAAGTCGCACAAACTGTTCTTGCTATATTAACAATGGCTGGACTTTTTCTGGACAGACCTCGTAAGCATGGAGATGCTGGACAAAAGGGTGATTCATATCCAGGCAGGAGGAAGCAGAATTTCATCACAATATTCAGAATGGTGCATAATGTAAAGCTTTTGAATTGTTTATTTCTGAACTTTTTCATTTAACATTCTTGGACTATGGTTGAGTACAGGTAAGGGAAAACACAGAAAGTGAAGCTATGGATAAGGGAGAACTTCTGTACAAAGTTCAAAGTGAAAGTTATTCCCAAAGTTTACTGGAAGGCACTCATATATATGATTCCATAAACAAAGAAAAGAAAAGGGTTGGGGATACCAAACTATGCATGCCTCTTTATTTTACTTAGACTGATTTTTGTTTTAAAGAATAGTAAACCTATGTAGAATATTTCAAGTTCCGTATCACTTCAATTAGTGCTAGTCTCTTTCTTGGTTTATTATTGGCCCTGAGATTGCTATCAAAATACTGCCTATGACATTTCAATCAATATTTCTGAAATTGTCCAAGAGGGTTGGAGAAATCTGGGCCCATCAATGTATATTTGGTCCACTTCATTTTCCAGGAGAGTATAAGTGTAGGCAGTGGTTTTGTTTTGTATGTGTGTCTCTCTCTTTCTGTAAATCATATGGTAGAGAGTCTATTTGGGATGGTATGTCTCTAGATAGGTCCAAGATATTTTGTCCTTTTGGCTCTCTGAGCACTAGTAGATAGTTTTGACTCTTATAAAGCTTGGTCAGCATACTCTTCCAATATATTACATAGTCTATTTCCTTAAGAACTTATTTAAAAGATTGATCTTATCAAAATAGAGCATAACATTTCTTTTTTTTTTAAAGATTTTATTTATTTATTTTTAGAGAGAGGAGAAGGGAGGGAGAAAGAACAATGTATGGTTGCCTCTCACATGGCCCTCACTGGGGACCTGGCCTGCAACCCAGGCATGTGCCCTGACTGGGAATTGAACCAGGACCCTCTGGTTCCCAGCCCGCGCTCAATCCATTGAGCTACACTAGCCAGGCCGAGCACACCATTTCTATTTGATTAGTGGGATTGCCTTATTGTTTTGAAAGCATATAACTAAACTCTTTATATTTTCAATTGTCCTCGTGAATGTAAACCACCCTACCTTGTTTATCAGTATCACAGTCAGCAAACATCGAGCTCGTGACATGTGCAAGGCAGTGAGCTAGATCCCGGGAATTCAGTGGTGTCAATCAGTAATGAACATAACAATAAATTTATAATGTAAATAAGAAACCTTTAGTTTTTATTTCTTTGTAATCTTTTCACAGTAAAAATTCACACATGCGTGCGCACACACACACGACTGTTGGACAATGTGTCCTGATTTTTAGTTCATAAAAAAAGGTTACTACTCTTAAAAAATTTATACTACTTCTTAAGTAGTATAGTAAATAAGCTGGAGGTACTATCAGATCGCTCTTAGCAGTGACAATACGGTTGATAATATTTTAAAAATAAAACAATTGCAGTAGAAGTTTTAGAATGACCAGACTATAATCTTTAACTTGGCAATTGCAGACGTGAGGTGTGACGATATGCATTCAGTAGGCATTTAAACAATATAATAATATAAAACATGAGAGTAAAAAATGACCTCTTTCCCACTGGGTTTCATTTATTTCTTGTAGTGCAGTTGTGATTCTGGAATGATATCAAACATTTGGAGGCCAGCGCCATAATGATACTATGCCAGCGTTAACCCTCCTTTGAATAACTCGATTTCAAATTGAGAAAAAAATATAATGAGAACCTGAAACACATAATTACATCCTTATGGCCACAGTTATATTAGAACATAATTTTAAGAAATCTACTGAGTATAGAAACTATACAAGAGCTAAATGTAAAGAAAGTCTTTAAGACTGTCCCTTTCCTCTCTGCCTCCCTCAGGGCAAAGGCTCTGTGGGGAGAGAACTGTCACGGAATCTGCACTCAGTTCACTTCTGGGATCCTATCTTTAACTGATCTTGCGCTCCACACATTGTTTTCAGCTTTAAAGTCTTCACGGCCAAACTGAAAACTTGGTAAGAAATCAGACAAGTAAACACAAAGGCTTAGAAAGAGTAATACCCATTGTGTGAAGTACTAACTGAAAGATAATTAATGTTATAACTCACGTGTTGATATAATTAAATGGATACATGGTAACTGAATAAATTACTTAAATTTGCCAGTTACTGTAAAAATTAATGTATTAAAATTTAGAAGTCAGAGTCCTTGTGATATCATTATACAATAAATGTTTGGAATTATTCCATCTATCAATAATGCCATCTGTCTCATCCAATACAAATGGACTACAACCCATATGGCTCCTTTCCTCATTGATTACTGTGATGAATGAGATAGGAAAACCACTCATAAACCCATCATATTATATGACACTGTCATTAAAAAGATGGAGAAAGGAAAAACACAGATGATACTTAATTTGAAACTGTCAAGTTAATTTAGTAAAGTTTTAAAAACCAACATTATCAGCATGTTGAATGATATTATGTCAGTCTACACTCTCCTAGTGCCTTCAAAGAAAATCTAAGAACCAAAAAATTTCTAGAAAGAGTACAATAGCTTATTATGATATGTTCAGATTACTAATTATTACAATAAGAGTTGAATTAATTCCTTTTAGGAATGAGTAGTTAAATTAAAAACATCTTCTTTTGCTCTGGCTGGTATCTCAATTGGATGGAACCTCGTCCCATACACCAATGGGTTGAGGGTTCGATTCCCATGCAGGACACATGCTTGGGTTGTAGGTTTAGTCCTCGGTTGGGGCACATTAAAAGAGGCAATCAATCGGTGTTTCTCTCTCACATCTATGTCTCTCTCTCTCTCTCTCTCTCCTTTCTTCTCTCTCTAAAATCAATAAACATATCCTCAGGTGAGAATTAAAAAGACTCCTTAACTTTATAGAAAATTATAAAAATAATCATTTAACTTCTGATACTAAGCTATTTTAAAGCAAAAGTAGATTCATTAGGCTTTAAAATGCTAGCCATAAATTTCAACTCAGCAAAATAATCTTTCCCAAACTCATTTTCTTTTTAGCTATGGATTCATTCTCTTGCAACAGCTAAACAATGACATACAATCATTCTGTGACAAATTACTATAAACAGTACCTAAATTGACATTAACTAAGCAGGAAACTAAATACCACTAAATGCCATACTCAAATTTTCCATTTGATGTGGCAGTTTGCATTATATCTAGTTGTAAGGTGGGTGTGGTTGGCATGCTGAGAAATTACCTTTATTTCTCAAGATTCTTAAAGATGACCAGTATTTATTTTTCCTCTTAGTCTCACTGAAAATAATCTCTAAACTATCCTTATTGAAACTCTTTCCAAATTGGGGCACACATCTGTGGATGAGTGAGAAGAAATACACTATGACACTAATGAATAAGTATGTTTACTCTATATTAAAACTTAAGTTTAGCTTAAATAATTTAAATTTGTATATCATCTTATTTTTAGCTTGCATTTAGTATCAAATGAAGCCTTGGGGGAGGGAGAGTAATCTGTGAAATAGCTCAATTTCAAGTGTGTCAGCCACAGCAAAAATAAATTAAAATAAAGCACAAATCCGGGAAATGTTTTCTTATCCATCGAAGAAAGTGACTTCTGTAAGAATTCTACAGAAGCCAGGAGTCACAGGGAGAGGAAAGCCTCTCAGACATACAAGCCTCAGACCTTAATGGGTTCAGAGAAACTGCAAGTGTCATCACCAAAGTAAGGAAGAGGCAGCTAGTGCTGACTGCGGCCAGACTCCACCCTGTTAGCAGGTCAGCAATGCGCAGGCTCATGGGTGAAACACAAAGCACCTCCAATGCAAGGTGCGCCGAGTCAGCAATAGGCAGCGTGACCCCTGTGTTCCTGCTGAATCTAAAGAAACACTCCCACCTCTACCAACGTGAAAATACATGATTTTAAGAGAAAGTTCAAGTTTGAGCCACTAGTTATTATCTGTTGCTGTAGCAATGCCACATGATTTTAATTGTATCTTTATATTATATTTTAATATCTAGTAGCGTAAGGCTTTTTTATTCTTCCTCCTTCCTCTATACCTCTGTTTCTCCTCTAGTTTTTCCTTTGGGTAAAAATTTATGGGCTATTTTTGCCTGCTTTGTTATTCCATATCTACATTTTTAAAAAAATAAAGGTACCTGGTTGTTACCATTGTTTTTTATTTTTATTTTTAATTGTAGCTTACATTCAGTATTATTTAGCAGTGGTTGCAGGTGTGCAGCATAGGGGCCAGACAATCACGAATCGTACAAAGTGGTCCCCCACGGTCATATCTACTCTAGAGTCACCGTACCTGTAAACCTTAATGCTGATACAATGAAATTTATTTTTAAAAATAAAATTATAGAAAACAGGTGTCTTTAAATCATTTTCATTCAGAAACATAGTAAACCTTTCCAATTTTTTAAAAACTTCATCCTGCCACAAAGACTTATGGTTTTCTTTATAGAAGCTCTGAAATTTCTTATCATTTTTGGTGCTGCTGCGCATGTCATTTTTTCCCCCATTATCTCTTTCACTGGCTACTGCTGCTATTTAGAAAGCAAAATATTTTTTTCATATTTCCTAAGTAAGACTCTACCAATCTTACTAAACTCTAAATCTTACTAAAACTCTGACTAATTTTACGGGTGTTCACATGTCTCATGGGTTTACTAGGCAGATAATAACATCACTTGCAAATAATTATTGTATTACCAATATAAATTATAATGTAAATAATGAACAAGTTCTTCTAAGTTCTTTCTAGAGTAAATGCAAATCAATAATCTATTATTCCTTTAAAAATCTATCACTTTCTGATGACACAATAATATAAATAATAGTATGATTTAAATGGAATATATTTCAGAAGTGACTTTTGATGTCTGGGGGAAAATTAGAAGTTACAACCCCAAACAGGGGACAGATCCATGCTTAAAAACCATCTCTGTTAAATATTTTAGAATAGATTGATAAAATTCTTTTTAAATGTCTTCAGAGAAATAAAACTACCCCAAGTGAACAAAATATCAGAAAAATAAATCCCCATCCCCCGAAAGTACAGTGTGACATATGGGCAGAAATGTTTCTAAACAGGGTATTTTTGAACAGGGTATTTCAGCTGCTCTTAAAGAGTTCTCACCTTATTGCTTTGGAGAATTAAGACAAAGTTAGTGATGACTGTAACTTTCTATTAGGCAATTTTCTTCCTCGATTGTGCACAGCCACTTACGAGGCAGAACATAACAGCTCCATCAAACCTTATTATGCCAGATTTAGTTTAAACCTGATGAAATGCATTGAGAAAGACTTGATATTTTCTGAAGAAAACCTTTTCAATAAATCGCTCTTTTGTAGACTAGAAATAAAACAGATACTATAGGTACCTTCTTATGTGTCCTTGAGGCAGCCAGCGCAGTCACAATGACCGTGCTGCTCGTTACGGGGCAGTGAGCCCTGAGAATGTGGTGCGTCCCGTGCCTCTGCGTGTAGCCCCTGGAAGTCTCGGGTGTGGATTAATGGCAGGAAGCTTCCCTTCGTATTCCACCACTCACAAGTTTCCTTGTGTAACTTACTAGTGCAATTTACCCAGCAAGGTACAGGACGTCTCCAACCTAAAGCAGGAAGCAGAAATTAAGGTCTAAAATAAAAATATACTTCTGTCCTCTTTCAAGCTATTCTGAGGTCTTACTCAACTGGCAGGAAGGAGATAAGAAGTACTTTGGTGGGTTATGCTGAGAATTAAAAGTAATGTATATAAAATACATGTTTTATAGAGTTTAGGCTCAGAGCAGCAATCAATGCATAATAGTCATTTTGAGTATTTCTGAATTAAGACTTTGAACCAAATTAAGGTTCAGTCCTGAATAATTAACCACTCTATTTGTTTTACAGGGTGAAATTAATACGAGGATGAGTAGTCAGATGCACCGGGCATTGAAAGAAAAACAAGCTCTGAGTAAATGGATTAACACTTTTATGTCATAAGGTATATCTTCAGTCATTGGACACAGGTATCATTGGGATTATTTATTCTTCAGAAATATTTGAAACACGATTAAGAAAAAAGCCCGTTTGAAGGCTCTGCATGCCTCAAAAGCGGCCCTGTAACGCGGGCCGTGGTGTGTGGGTCCCGGAATAGGGTTTTCAATACGTGCCTGTAAAGCTGGAAATGGATTTTCTCCTCACCACCGCAGAGACTAAAGACATTGGATTTTTGGCTCCTAACAGTTGATAGATCACATTTTTTTCTGCAAATCACCCCCTATAATTGGACATGAATTATATAACACTTGTTATTTTTGCAAAGCATCTGCTTTCTTTTTCTGTCGAGATATCTACTAGATCTTGTTCCAAAAAAGCAAGGAGGGTAATAAGGCCCTTAACTTTTACTTTCCATAAAAATTCTGTGAATTTTTTCACTATTAGAGAAAATAAACATATGAACTCTTCAGTATGCATAGATGCCAAATATAGAGTGATGGTGAGTAAAAACTATTTTTTCTTTCTCATTCTTGGGGTATGTAAATTCTTTAATAGAGATTTTGCTGAACTTTTATCACGACTAAACATTCCTCAGTATTAAAGCTCAGTGAAAAGAAATCTCAGTGCCTGGAAGACAGGGCAATCAAACCATGTGACAGTCCCATATGCAACTCCAAATCTGTCCTCATAACTGTCTGTAGCGCTCACAAAAGAGTCACACATGTAGCTATTGGAAGAATATCTTACACAACTTGGCACACAAGTTCTAAGATTAGCAGCTGAAGAGGGGGAGGAGGAAGAGATGAATAGAATAGAGTGACTGACACCCATCCACTATCTTTCTAAATTATTTGGAATGTTAAAAATATTGTTTTGATCAATCTATATATACAACCTCAAATTTGAAAGAGAAATGCAAAGCATGTTGTGGTTGAAAGAACAAGCGATTCGAAAGAAACCCCAGTATGAAACATGTCTCTGAACGAGGGAGTCTGCCGGCTCCCAAGGGGTGTGTTAACGTGAGGAAAAGCCAGTTGAGGGTCTGTGACTCGAAGAGGCATGGCTCCAGTTTTAAAGAGGCCTGTGTCTCCCCACCCTCTTTGCCAGGTATAGTTTTTCGGGAGAAGTCTCAAACAGGTGAGGCTCTAAATGTCCCAGGAGGTGCCTACCCGACACGTGACTGCCTCCTCCCTTCATAAGGTCTTCGGCTCTACATAGATCATCCGTGCTGTTCACTAGACAAACAGAAGAGCCGTTCAACTAGTTCACTTCCGCTATTTGTGAACAGATTGTTGGAGACATAATATGAATACTAATTAATGACAAAATATCTGTGAGTGTTTTGAAATATGGGGGAAGATAGCACTTTCGCAAGGCGCCCAGATAGGCCTTATGCAACCAGCCCCACTGGTCATAGGAAGGGTCAGGGTACAACTCTGAGATAGGAAAGTAAAGCTGCAGAGCTTTTGGCTTTGATTCAGTGGAAAACTGTAGATGACTTTTTTTTTTTCCTGAAGAGAAGGGGTTTGGCTTTCTTTTTAACCTTTTTCCTTTGTTAAATCAGAAGAGTTGAAAATAAAAAACTCTCTTCACAAACAGAGAGAAAAGCAGCGAGAATTTTGTTCGAGGTCAGCTTGAGTAGATGGAGGAATGAGACTCCAGCGTGTCTGGTCCAGGACTGTGGGTCTGTGCTCTGCAGCAGAAGGGACAAACTCGCTGAGCCTGACCAGTGCTGAATGCCGGAAGCTCTCTGATGCCAGGGCGAGGGGGGGGGGGGAGTCATTACAAATATATGATCCCCCTTCAATTCACTTCCCTGTTACAAGCAGTTTGCTTAGTCTGAGAGAAGAGTACCCATAAAAATATGGGGAATATAATTTTCTGTTAAAGGGAAAAGCATATTATTAGATTAGATTGTGAAGACAATTAAAATACCTTCTTTAGTAAGATCCTAAGTCACTGCCATAACAGTTATCTCCCCACCTTACCTTCCAAACTGAATATGCTACTTTCTCCTCAAAACTATTATAACTTGCCCCATCTGGTCTCAGAAACTTCATACTTTGTCACACTAGTCTGAGCTTGATATCTAACATGAATGCTTTGGCAGTTCTTCATATTTTTTGGACTTAATGCCAAAGAAAAGAGAAGAGGAGTATCCGAACTGAAACGTAACAACATTGACATCTGACCTTAGAGTTGTTTTTGAATTTAATTTTAACAATGGATATATAAAGTATTAGAGAAATTCATTTGTCTCACTCAAAGAAATAAAAACATTTCATGAGAACCTGATTTGGTAAAGAATTAATGTTTGGCTGCAGTCTCTATTCATGTTCAGCTCCCCCTTCTCTGTCTAAGGATGAGAACCGGGATCCCTATGTTTTCTGGAAGTACATGGGTCTTTCCAAGACTGACTCAGGTTTTGCCATCTTCCAAGCCTGCTCGGCAGCACCAGAAATGATCAACTTTTATTTCTGCATGTCAAATTTTTCTTTGCATTCAACTGAATCTGAAAGAGAGCTGCCAACCAGTTTGTAATTATCAAATGAGATGCTGTTAATAGAAGTTGCTTAAAATGATAGCAAAGTAAGTCCATACAATAAAAAAGGATGATGCATATTAAAGACAGTTTATTGCAGCTGTGAATTTGTGATACCACACCTTCTTATGCTTGCTTATGTTTATTCATATTTCTCTTTGTGTGTACTAATTTTCCCCCACCTCCCAGTAAACCTGTTGTTAATGTTTGAAAGCTAAAGCAAGACTTTTCCTAAATATTTAGAAAAAAAAAAGGGATGTGAGAATATCTTCTGACTTAACTTGAAAAATAGACACTTTTCCTCCTGCCTGTTTGTTAGGGTCAGCCTGACCCCTTGACTGAGACTTAGTATTTCATACTGGGCCTCGCTTTCCCAAAGCCATCTCACCTGGAATTTGTCACCTGGACACAGATTCAGCCGAGGACACCAAAGTGTACATACCCAAACTGTTCATTTTGGTAGGAAACCTTTATTCACAGCAATAATAGCTAACATTACCAAGTCATTTTGATGTGCCATTACTGTGCTAAGAATCTCATCTGCATGACCTCATCTGGCCTTCATAAATCCATTGGTAGTTGTATCTGTGATATCTAGTTTAAAGATGAGTGCTCTGAAACTTGGAAGTCGAGTAATTCACTCAAGTTTACACTGGTAGTACACGGCAGACTTGGCACTCAAAGGTAGGACTGTTCATGGACACAGACAATAGGGGAGCCGGGTGGAGGTGGGCAGAGGGTGGGTGGGGGACAGCTGTAATAGTGTCACCAATAAAAAAAATGTAGGGCTCTATTATGTGAAAGCCCATATAGTCTTAACTACTAAGTCATGTTAACTTTCATTTCCACTATCATCTTCTTCATCTTCAGCTTTACTGATTATCCAACCTCTAACCCACATTGGATATGAAATGTTTCCTCACAACATCTAGTGGAGTTGCAGAATGTTTAATAGATGGTCCAAAGTTCTAAAGAAAGAGGTTAACTTAGAGTCAGATTAGTGTAGTATATGAGACTCAGGCTTTCGATAAATTACCCTGTGAAACCAATTTTCTTTTCTGTAAAATGACAATTAGCATAGCTACATTATGTTGTACTTGAGAGGATGACAAAAATGTATATGGAGTGTTTGGTACTTGGTAAGCAATATATAGACAGTAACTGTTTATCTAATGTTGAATTACCTGAAAATGATATAATCCCACAAACAAAGCAAATATTTTGATAGCATATGGATTTGTTTTCCATGTATACTTGGTAGCTTAATTCCTCAAGAATTTATGGTAGTAATTTTTTCCTTTGCCTTGGATGCTCACTCTGTCTTCATATGTAATGCTGTTGGGTTAGTCACATGAATGAATTACAACTCACTGCATCTTATAATAGTCTGAGAAAGTATTAATAATTTAATACTAGTGAAAATTTTGATTTATTGCATTCTTAAATCATAACAAATCACTACTCTATCAAGGTTTACATTTATATGTAGAATAAAGCTAATTATGGCCACTTATTTATTCAGTAAATTGTTACTGAATGCCTTTACATGCCAAGTACTAAATGTTTGCTGGGAGTACAATGTGAATTTATATCACTCTACTCTGAAAGAGTCAAAGTCTAGTGGGAAGACAGTCATGCCAACAGAGGGCCCTTGAATCATTTCTGAAGACCGGTGAAAAGGTGTTACAACAGTTTAATCAAGAGACAACGAGTGCCTGACTTGAGGCAGTGAAAACAGGTTGAAGTGCAGAGTACTTCTGTCCATTAATGATACTCACTGACTGGAACTGATGGAATGTGATGCTTGACGGAATGCATATTTGGGGAGGGCAGAGTGCAAAGGTAAGAATCTAAGCTGACTTCGTTTTCTAGACTGATCTAGATGCACAAACTGTAAAGGTGATATGCTAAACAAAAATATTTTCCCCTTAAAAATCTCGCACATGGAATCATCAGTGATATTTGAATCAATAATAGAAAATGTAAGGGATAATGATGTTTAAATAGAAGAGATAAAATAATAGAAAAAATAAAATAACAAGCTAACAAATGCAACTAGTTACATCACTACCAATAAATTAGGTGTAATGACTTATGATTAAAAAACCCACTGGGACAGAAATTTTAGGTTATTGGTCCATGAATAACTTTGCATTTTCATTTCTTTTTTGTTCTATATCCAATATCCCATATCAACAGCAGTGTATTTGCAAAGCATACCAATGTCTTCATTGAGACTCAGATGTGGTTCTAACCTTCAACTTAGAAACAGACGCCCCACAGGCATTTCAGCACCTGTGTGCCCAACTTCTTCCAACCCACTGTGGTCACTTATCAGGAGAAAAGTCTCTATTGCAAAGGGATATAGTCACTGGATTGGCCTGCTCTTTAAAAAGCTATTTAGTTTCAATTGCAAGCTACTTGCTGAACAAAAATCCACAGACACAATCAACCACAGGATTTCAACCAGACCTCAAGTATTTCACAAAGAAATGGTACATCACTTATCCAAAGAGAATGAAACACCTGTTTCTAAGAGTGATTTAAGTCAATAACTAATAAACTAAATCTTTGTTATGAATGCTTTCTGGTGTCTGAATGACTGTTGCCCTTTTGAAGGGCAAAGTGCACAAAGGAATCAGTGACCTTGTGACTTGACAGTCAAATAATCACCATTACGTTCAGTCAGTGTAAATGAGCATGGCTGACAATGGGCTAATTGGCTGCCTCTGGTCAGCCAAGTGTACTTTTGACCTTAATGAGAACCTAATCAATTAATACTTAAGGCAATAAAGACTGCTTGCTGATTAAGTTAGGCAGAAATCATCTTTTTCCAATAGGATTAGAGCTGCAAAGTGGCAAACTTTTAATTTAAATATATGATAACACACTTAAGTTACATATACTTAAACTAAATATATTTAAAACTGAACCATGAAATGTGAAATATTTGAATCAACTATTTGTGTTTAAAAGCAAACTGTAATCCAGATACTAAAATGAAAACTTCTGGTGTGTATTTGAATTTTATGTTAATCAACTGAATATGGTCATAGAGTTGAAAAAAAAATGCAAGTTTTCTTAAAACTGAAAGAGTCCATATTGAAATTCTAGAGAAATTAATGAAATTTGGTAGAATTGTTTTTCAATTTGGATCTGTTTTCTGGGAACTAAGATGATAGTAGCTAGCATTCCAGAGGCATAGACTTTTCTTTTTAATTAAAAGTATATATGCTACTATTGGTTCTCATGAAGACATGAAAATGCTCTTAAAAGAAAAAGCTGTGAGGTTTCTGGCCAAGACGGAGGCATAGATAGAAATGTTTTGCTCGCTTGCACAATCAAAAGAAGGATAACAACCAATTTAAAAACAATAAACAACCAGAACTACCATAAAATCAAACTGCATGGACCTCTGACAACTGAGGAATTAAAGAAACATTCATCCAGATAGGCAGGAGGGGCAGAGATGGGCAGCTGGGAGGAGAGGACCTGTGAGACAAGGCACAGACCATGCAGGCAAGGCGGGGGCTGGTGGATCAAAAAACTAAAGCCTAAAGGCCCTGGCTGGTGTAGCTCAGTGGATTGAGCGCGGGCTGGGAACCAGAGGGTCCTGGTTCGATTCCCCATCAGGGCACATGCCTGGGTTGCGGGCCAGGTCACCAGTGAAAGCCATGTGAGAGGCAACCATACATTGCTATTTCTCTCCCTCTCTGTCTCCCTCCTTTCCCCTCTCTCTAAAATAAATAAATAAAATCTTAAAAAAAATGCAAAAACAAACAAACAAAAACTAAAGACTAAAAAGCTCTAGCTATAAAATTCTGTGGGGGTTGTGAAGGCAAGAGAAACTCCCAGTCTCACAGGAGAGTTCCCACAAACTCACCCACCTGGGAATCAGCACCTGAAAGGGCACAATCTGCTTGTGGGAAGTGAGAGAAGTGACTGAAAGCAGAGCAGAGCAAGAGCCAAGCAAGTGCCATTGTTCCCTCTCTGGCTCCTCCCCCACATACAGAGCCATAATGCAGCTACAGGGGTTGCCTCACCCTGGCAAATACCTAAGGCTCCACCCCTTACAATGTAACAGGTGTGCTGAGACAAAGAAATATGTCTCAAATGAAAGAACAGATCAAAACTCCAGAAAAAGAGCTAAGCGACGAGGAGATAGACAACCTATCTGATACAGAGTTCAAAACACTGGTGATCAGGATGTTCACAGAAGTGATTGAGTATGATCACAAAATGAAGGAAGAAATGAAAGCTATACAAAGTGAAATAAAGGAAGATATACAGGGAACCCACAGTGAAGGGAAGGAATCTGGGACTCAAATCAATGATTTGGAATGAAAGAAAGAAATAAACATCCAACTAGAACAAAATGAAGAAACAAGAACTCAAAAAAATGAGGAGAGGCTGAGGAACCTCCAGGAAACTTTAAATGTTCCAACATCTGAATCATAGTGGTGCCAGAAGGAGAAGAGGAAGAGCAAGAAATTGAAAACTTATTTGAGCAAATAATGAAGGAAAATTTCCCCAATCTGGTGAAGGAAATAGACTTCCAGGAAGTCCAGGAAGCCCAGAGAGTCCAAAAGAAATTGGACCCAAGGAGGAACACATCAAGGCACCTCATAATTACACTACCCAAGATTAAAGGTAAGCAGAGAATCTTAAAAGCAGCCAGAGAAAAGGAGACAGTTACCTACAAAGGAGTGCCCATAAGACTGTCAGCTGATTTCTCAAAAGAAACCTTGCAGGCAAGAAGGGGCTGGAAAGAAGTATTCAAAGCCCTGAAAACCAAGGACCTGGATCCAAGATTACTCTATCCAGCAAAGCTATCGTTTAGAAAGGAAGGGCAGATAAAGTGCTTCCCAGATAAGGTCAAGTTAAAGGAGTTCATCATTACCAAGCCCTTATTATATGAAATGTTAAAGGGACTTACCTAAGAAAAAGAAGAAGATCAAAACTATGAACAGTAAAATGACAACAAACTCACAACTATCAACAATTGAACCTAAAAAAACAAAAACAAATTAAGCAAACCACTAAAACAGGAACAGAATCACAGAAATGGAGATCACATGGAGGGTTATCAGTGGGGAAGTGGGAGGGGTAGAGAGGGGGAAAAGGTACAGAGAATAAGTAGCATAAGTGGTAGGTAGAAAAAAGACAGGGGGAGGTTAAGAATAGTATAGGAAATAGAGAAGCCAAAGAGCTTACATGCATAACCCATGGACATGAACTAAGGGGGTGGGGGAGACTGGAGAGTGGGAGTGGTACATGGCAGAGGGGGGTGGTAAAGGGAAGAAAAATTGGGACTATATTAGCATAATCAATAAAATATACTTAAAAAACAAAAAAGTTGTTTACAACAGAAATTGTCACTTTTCAGTCATAAATTGGAGTCTTTTGTAATTTGATCAGTATAAAGCAACAACATCTCTTTGTGTGCTCTGTGGACTAGGTAAACAGTCTCTATGCTGAGTGAGGCCATAATTCGTAGGAACATCTGGAATTACTTTCTGCTTACAATGTAGTTCTGACTTGGCAAAAAAAACAAGTTTATCATTTTAGGTTAAAATCTATCATTTGGACACAATGACTGAAAGTTATAATTCCTCTCCTCTAACATTCGTCGCCTCTGTGAATGTTTTCCTGTTTAAATGCTTGCAACTCCTTGGGCTCAGACAATACATTTGAAAATGTATCCAATTTATATAGGAGAGGAGATAGAGTCTTTAAAAACACATAAAATGCAACAGTTCTTAATCTACAATAATTGTTTCACAGGGCTTTTAATACAAATTAAAATGCAAATATGGATACTATTTTTAATACACCATTTTTGCACGGTGCAGTGACTGAAAACAGAACAAACGTTTTGCATATTTAGATTCATAATGAGAAATATGTACCATTCAAAACTGGAGTTTATTATCATATTGTAGTGAGTAATAAAATATGTTTTGGGATACTAAATAAAACAGTGCTAAATTATAACGAGAACACTGACAAAGTTCAGGCAGTCATGTAGATTCTACTACCATATCATCTATATTTTTTAAAAATTACAAAGCACTGTTAATATACTTCTACTGATAAAATAATACACAGCACCTCGTGTTTGTCAAACAATAAGTGAATTTAATCTCATCTCTGGGTTTTTAAGACAGCATCTATTGGGTTTGAAAATTTAGATTAGTAATTCTGGTGTTTATATGGAGTTATGTATTTTTTACAGAATCACATAAGAAATCCACAACCCCAATGGAGTCAGAATTAAATCCTATAGGCTCATTTTGGCCTTACTCTGCTATGCTTTCTCCTATTCATTAATGTTCCTACTGCTGGATACTTCAATTGAATTCAAAGCACTGTTATAATTTATGCACAGATCAACATGTTACCAGATTATCACATTAGGATAAACTCCTAGGAGTAGGATCACAGGGTAAAAGGATTTTTATCATGAATAAATATTGCTAAATTGTTCTTTGGAAAGGTTGATCAGTGCACACTCATCAACAAAATATTCTCTTAAGATCTTTACATTATCTATTTCTGAGTTTAAAACTCCGTATGTTTAAATGAGGATTTTAATGTGTCCAACATAAGAAATCTTTCCTCAGTTCGAGAACCTCCTCACTCATGATCTTTGAGTATTAATTTCACCCCATTCCCCCGTGCTCTTCTGTGAGAGCACAGCTGAACATAACGTGAGGTCCCTCCTTTCACCTTGCATATTTTCTAACCTCTTTCTCATATTATTCATGATTTTGTTGTTCTGCGTATAGTCACTTCAGCTCCATATTCCAATTTACGCATCTTTTTCTTTGGCTGTGTCTAATTGTCCATTTAATCCATTCACAGAATTTTAAATTTTGATGACTATAGTTTTTATTTTTGAATGTTCAATTTTTTTTAAAAAAACTTGCCTACTTTTGGTAGTGTATTGTTTTTTTTCAAATACTTCATGTTATATATTCAGTAACATATTCTGACACAGGAAAATCTAGGGTTCTGATTCTGCTGTTTTCTTTTTATTTTTGTTTGTTCATTTATTGTCCTGATGACTTTGATGACTCTTCTCTGTGGTGGCTTGCTCTTGAGGTGTTTGGTTATTTTGGTTGGTGAACTACTGCTTGGATGGCTTTACCTGTGGAACTCCTGTGAGTCCTGGGTTCAGTGTGCATTTCGATAGAGGAATTTTTGTTTAATTCTGTCAGTTGATCTGCACCACCAGTTTATTAACTTGGAACTACCTGAAATGAATTTATCTGCTTAGGGTTTCCAGAACTACACTAATCATACAGTTTCAACTCCAAAGTTGTTTGAGGAAATACCTTAAACAAATATAAATAAATAAATCATTGAATTTAAAAAATCAAAAAAGATTGTTTTCCTGAAAGTTTGGGCCAAAGACGTGGGTGTGCATTATACATGGCAAATACGGTGTTTTGTCTCCCTGAGAGAAGTTCAAAATGGGCCCTTTAGGCGTTTCTCCTTCTGTCTTTCTCTTGCTGATACGTGCCCTGCAGGGGGTTCTTGAGCCTCTTCTGTGTGTTTTGCAGAGCTTTCCTGTTGGTGGTGCTCGCGATCCTGCAGGAGGTGGGGGCTGGGTGTGTCCTTCCCTTCCTGGAGGTTTGATCTCTGCCTGGGAAGGGGGCTCTGTCGGGCTGCAAATAATCTCAGGCGCTCCACTCCGGCCGTCCAGTTCCCAGCCCACTGCCCTCGCACAGCACAGCCCTAAACTCTCCACCGTGCACCACCTTCAGCCTGGCCTGCTCGTTGCACTGGGCTGAAACCAAGAAATCCCCTTGCTGTGCACCTTTCTGATCTCTCTGCTCAGCTGTGTTCAGTGGGAGCAAACTGCCCTCAATCCTTTCCCCTTGCTGGCAGGGCAGTGGCACACTGGATCCCTGCTAAGCACCCCTCAGCTCATTTTAAAAAGTCTCTCTGGGCACTCCTACTGCAATGCTGAGTCACTGTCCGGTTTTCCACGCACCCCCTCCCCAAAAAGCCACAAGTCTCTCACTCATGGCTGGCAGTGGCCTGCCTCTGCCCGACCCAGATGCAGATAGAGTCCCTCTCTCTCTCTGGCACTCTCCCGGTTGGTGTTTGCTGCTGCAGCTACGGTTGTGCCGCCCACTGTGTGTGTATCAAAGTCTCTCCCTGTGGGGGTCTGGGGGTTCCCTGCCCTGGGAGGGGAGGGAGCTACAGGGCTGCGATCTGTGACCAGGCTCTCCGAGCCCGCAGGGGCCACGCGTGGGGTACTTCCCCTTTGGCCTATAAAATCTCCTTACCGCCCACTGCGAAGCCTCTTCTGTACTCCTTGGCTTCCAAACTTCGTATCAACTGAGATTCCATTGAATGATCAGTTAGTTTTTTCAGAAGATCAGCCAAGTATCTGAGTTGGGACAAGAGCAAGTGGACTCCGCTTCCACCTACTTGGCTGCCATCTTCTTTCCTCTGAACAAAGGAATTGCATGTTTTAAAAATTCATGTGGCACACCAGTTGAAAATCGCTGCCCTAGAGATTTTTTTTTTACTTCCTTATAAACTCAGTCACGCAATTTAAATATTTTAGTCTGGTTTTTTTTTTTTGTTTTTTGTTTTTTTTTTTAATTCAGCATTTCTAGTTGCATGTTTTGGGATATTTTCAGACCACATAGTGTTGCAAAAAAATCAGGATGTCCTAATTCAATGTAGATTTCAGGTAAATAAGAAATACTCTTTTAGTGTATAAGTATATACCAAATATTGCATGGGCCATACTTACACTAAAAGATTATTTATTGTTTATCTGAAACCTAAACTTGACTGGGCATTATGTATTCTTATTTGCTATATCAGGCAACTCTACAATATAATCCATCATATTGTTGAGAATCAAAGTCTGGGTTATATTTTAAATATGACTTCAAGAAATCAGATATGCATAACACATTTATGAGTCATTACACATTTGAAAATGTAAATTTTTCTCAAATACATCAATTTGGCTGATGCACGTAATATTAACCAGAGAATTTTATAGACAATGTTCCACTGTCTTTACAACTGCAATTTAAAAAAAAATCTGAGTCCATAAGTCTCTCCCATTTTTAAATAGTCACCCTTTTTAAAAGCTTTTTATACCTTTGTAGCTTAATAAGTTAAAAAATATATCTTGCACCCTGACAGGGTAGCTCAGTTGATTGGACCAATTTCCTGATACGCCATGGTTGCCGGTTCAATCCCCGGTCAAGGCATATACAGGAATCAATAAGGAATGCACCAATAAGTGGAACAACAAATTGATGTTTCTTTCTCTCAAATCAATAAATAAAAATTAAACAAAAAACTTATATCTTGATATCGATCATTCTTTATAGGCATTTTCTAAAACCAAAACCAATAGAAACTTTTTGATCTACTTGTATAGATTCAGGATTTTTTTCACTCCTGGAGACTTTTCTTTGAATTGTTGTGGGTTTCATTTATTCTGCTCCAGTTTCCATTTTTTTTTCACATCTACGTCTTATTTTGGGATGACTTTTCACAATCCTGTCCTCAATCCTGTGTAGGTTTTCTACATTGCTGTGTTTCCTCTTTGCTATTTTTAATATGCTAATTTTTTGTGTGGTGTTATTTTCCTCTTGATTTCTTTCTTTTATTCCATCAGCTTCCTTTTCACCCATTCCTTGTTTTATCCCATAGGTAAGACTATGATTTCATAAAGTCAAAGTTCTTTTCAATTTTCTTGAGAGTGCAAAACAGTTGCAAAATTTTTATACCATTTTAAGTGCATTTTCTTACAAAGTATCACCTCTATCTGCATTTTATATGTTCTATTTATTTGCTTTCTTTTTTTCCTTTTTCGTGGAAGTAAAATTTGTTTGATACCTTTCATTTCTTAATGGAGCCATTCTATCTAAGTCTTCCTCATTCTAAAATAATGTGGGTGTATTCTCTTGCTTTTTCTTTCTTGATTGCTTGGTAACTCAGTAAACATTGTCAGAATATATGCAGTGGGCACATGTCAATGTTTTTAAAATTTTTTATTTATTGATTTTAGAGAGAGAGGAAGGAAGAGAGAGAGAGAGGCTTATTGTTCCACTTATTTATGCATTTATTGGTTTCTCCTTTTATGTGCCCTGACCTGAGATTGAACCTGCAACCTTGGCATTTCTGGACAATGCTCTAACTAACTGAGTTACTGGCCAGGCATCAATGTTCAGTATTATTTGTTTGCATCTCAGATATCATATTGGAAGGGATGGAAGACAGGGTGAGGGGATTCTATTTTTGCCAGCCCCTCCTTCATTCTTTTTATGTATCAGTGGAATTCAGAGGTGGGTAACTCTTCTGGACTTCACTTTGTTTTCCTGTGTTAGCATAACCCACAGATTTTCCTGCATAGTCTGTGTGGTTTGACAGCTCCTTCCTCCCTGCCTCCCTGATTGGGTAGGCTGCTGCTTGCTGCTGCTCTTTGATCAAGCCAATCACTACATCAAGATTATCCCCATTTCTTTCCTTCTCTGCTCCTGGACCCAGAACAGAAATGGCCAGGCTCAGTGGCTCTTCAAGCCAGGGTTCCAAGTTACTGTACTGAAATAATAAGAGACAGATATTCCCAAGTAATCAGTCAACATGTATTCATTTGCCTTATTTTAACTCTAATTTCTATCCTTTCAAATTTAGGATAAAATTGGGAAAATACCAGTGAGCTTTTTTAACAACTTTATTCACATATCATCCTTTCATTATTACTCTCTAAAAAAGGAACTTTGTACGGATTCTGTACTTGGATAGTACATTTGATCCTTCCCTAATTGTAGCATCAATCACACTTTTTTTTGTTCTTTCATTAATTTTTGGTAAATTCCACAAAAAATTGTGAAACTACCCTTATGTTGCCTGTCATCCTTCTTCTAATTGCCCATTTTAAAAATTGTATATATACCTGGCTGGTGTAGCTCAGTGGATTGAGCGTGGGCTGGGAACCGAAGAGTCCCGGTTCGATTCCCAGTCAGGGCACATGCCTAGGTTGCAGGCCAGGTCCCCGTGAGGGCCATGTGAGAGGCAACCACACATTGCTGTGTCTCTCCCTCTCTGTCTCCCTCCCTTCCCCTCTCTCTAAAAATAAATAAATAAATAAATAAAATTAAAAAAATCTTTAAAAATTGTATATATATATATATATATATATATATATCTCCTTGGGAAAGTAATTTTACTTTTTTAGATCTTAACTTGCAAAATGAGAGGGTAGCAGAATGACTTATGGTACCCTATTTCCATGAATCAAGAGAGTATGTTTGTTCACTGTAATGTCAATACACAAAAAAAGCCGAACAACAGATCTGGCACTCTACCTTGTCTAGTCCATAGGCAAAGGTTAATTTTCTCCATAGTCAGTATTCCTATTTGTGACTTCAAGTTCCCTTGCCTCAAAACTGGCCTTGGACATGTGCACAAACAGTTTGTCTGCAGTAACAGGAGGAAGGCAGATGTAGATAGAATATTAAGTGTGGAGGAGATTTTCCTCTGATTACTCCTATTATCTCCATGAATTAAGGTCATCATCAGAGCGTCAAGAGAAAGGAGGAATTTTTGTTCCTCTCTTGGTTGGAAACTACCTTGCAGAGATATGGCACCTCCCTCAGGATAGTAGTGGAGGAAACTGAAGTCAGCCAGCAGGCCGAGTACATTTGCTCCTTCTGTGGCCAAACCAAGATGAAGAGAGGAGCTGCGGGATCTGGCACTGTGGTTCCTGCATGAAAGTGGTAGCTGCCGGTGTCGCGAGCTCCAGCACCACCTCTACCCTCACAGTAAAGTCTGTTATCAGAAGACTGAAGGGATCGAAAGACCAGCAGAAGCTCCACAATTTGACACATTGCTAAACTATAACAAGCGGATTAATTTATGTGAGAACAACAACAAAAACAGGAGGAATTGTTGGAGGTCTGCGCTGAGGGGAGAAGCTGTGAACTAGTCATCAAAGAGTGTCAGAGGGTGAATGGATAGATTCCTGGGTTAGCACCAAGTGCTCAGTTAGGATAAAAGGTCACAGATTTAAAGTGGACCAGTCAGCATGACTATAGTTCTTTTTGAGCCATGTTTAGGTGCCCAGGTGCAGGTAAAGAGTGGGCAGTGAACTGGATTTAACCAGGGTTGGGGTTTTGTCAGGTGGGTGTAATGGAGGGAGGGGAAAAGGGAAGGAAGTTGAAAGCAAATGCATGGTTGGAGCAATCATAATGATGGGCTGCTCCATCTCCTCAAGAAATGAAAGAAGGAAGGTAAAAGGGGGCTAAAATCAAGGGACAAGAGGTGACTAAGAAGCATTAAGAAACGGTACGGTCCCAGTGGAATGAGAGAACTACAGGGAGTGAACTAAAGGGTAGGGGATGGCGATCAGAGAGTAAGATGCTTGCAGTGAGATCATGGAGTTCTTGCTGTTGCTAGAAAATAAGGGCCCAGTGTATGACCATGAGATTTAGTGTCTGTGGAGGAAGAAGACTAGGTAGGTATTGGAACGACTACCTTGTCTACCTGGGAAGGGTGTTGTAATCACCAAGAACTGACCTAGAACCTGGAGTTAAAATATGTAAGGAATGAGGGGGAACTTCTGAATAAGAACTTCTGATATAACATTTTCATAGGCAGTCAGGCAATATATGTCTTTAGTCTCATACTTTCATTCAGCATTTTCATTATAGAAAATTTATCCAATATAAATAGTTGCAAAAGAATATAAAGATATTTGTAAAAGAATTCTCAACAACAGAAATGCTTACAATTGCAAGGAACCACGAATAACCTACATGGCCATCAATAGACAACTGGTGAAGTAAGTTGTTATACATTCATCAATGAAAAATCATGCAACCATCAAAAATAATGAAGGGAGTGGTAGAAGCACAGACATGAAAGGGTATGCATGGTATTCCATTAAACTGGGGTGGGGATATAAACTGGCATGCACAAAATAAGTTCTTTTGTTGTTAAAAACAATGTTAAAATTCTAGAATTTATGGGCTTGTATAAGTTCTAAAATAAAAAAGTAAAGATAATCTAATAAAAAATAAAAAGTAAAGACATTGGTACTGTGCAGAATGAACCACTAAGACTTTTCAGGATATTTTTTAACTCTCCTGTGACTTGGGAAGAGCTGGACAATGAAGACAGTAAAAACCGGAAGTGTGTCTCCAGCGGAACACCCACTGCTTTTAGAGACAGACACGAGGCCTGGGGCATGGGGCTGGCCGCAGGTCCACTCCGACTGCACCCACCTCTTTCCTCATCGCTCACTGTGTTCCAGCCGCTGTTTTTTTCTCTCTGTTTTCTAACATGCCAAATTTACTCCTACTTCCTGCCCCTGTGTTTGCTGTTTCACTAACGTTAGTGCTCTTGGAGATCTTTGCATGGCTTTCTTGTCAATCAAGTCTTAGATCAAATATTACCTTTTTGGATAAATGCTCTGCTTCCCCGACTCCAAGTTTATTTTTATTTTCTTCATAGTATTTAACACTCTTTATTTTTATTTTTAAAAACTTTTAAATTGTTGTTCAATTACAGTTGTCCCCATTTTCCCCCTGCCCTACCCAATCCCCACCTTCCACATTCAATCCTCCCCTCTCCCCCATTGTCCTTGTCCATGGGTCCATTATACATGTTCCTTGACTTGACCCTTCTCCTTCTGTCCCCAGTTATCCCCCCCTCCCTTCTGGTCACTGTCAGTTTGTTCTTTATTTCCATGTCTCTGGTTCTATTTTGCTCGCTCGTTTGTTTTGTTGATTAGATGAGATCATATGGTATTTGTCTTGTTTATTTGTTTGCCTATTTGTTATTATTTGTAACCCTCTGTTGACAGCAGGTGCCCACTATGTTTTGCTCATTACTGCACTTCTAATATTTAGGAGAGTACTTGGCATACAGTAGGTGCTTAAAATTTATTGAGTGATTCTGGTTGATTGCTGTAAAAGAGAAGGAACTCTTACCTTTCGCGACAGCATGGATGGACCTGGAGAACATTATGCTAAGTGAAAGAAGTCAGTCAGAGAAAGACAAGTACCATATGATTTCACTTACAGGTGGAATCTAATGAACAAAATAAACAAACAAAATAGAAACAGAGGCATAGATCCAGAAAACAGACTGACAGTTGTCATAGGCGAGTGGGTAAGGGGAGCTGGGTGAAAAAGGTGAAGGGATTAAGCAAAAGAAAAAAAAAACCCTCAGACACAGACAACAGTTAAGTGGTTACAAGAGGGAAAGTGGGCAGGGGGAGGTAGAAAAGATTAAAGGGGGGATAAGTGGTGGTGGAAAGACTTGACTTCGGAAGGTGAACATGCAATAGAATATGCAGATGGTGTGTTATAGAATTGTATACTTGAAAGTTTATAATTTTATTAACCAATGTCACCCAAATGGTTGTCACCCTAATAAATTCAATTAAAATAAATAAAATTAAAAGATCAAAAAATATTGAGTGAACGAAGGCATGGTTAGGAGATAGTCATCGTCTAAGTGCCTGCCTCACTCTTCTGGCTTGCCCCAGCGAGGGCCTGTAAGAAATTGCTGGTATAGCCAGATATTACTTCCGGCCAAGGTGGAGGCATTGGTGGATGCACTGTGCCTCCTCACACAACCAAAGGAGGAATAACAACAATTTAAAAGGCAAAATAAACAACCAGAATGGACAGAGAATCGAACTGAGTGGAAGTCCAACAGCCAAGAATTTAGAGAGGCCCAATTCACCCAGACTGGTAAATGGGGCGGAACTGGGCGGAGAGCAGGTGCGGTGAGATGGCAGTTTGCCCGGAGAGATTCATGGTGGGCGCGCCTGACCAAAAACATCCCAAAAAGCGGCTGGTGCACCCGGAGAAGCCAGCGGGAAACAGCGGGGCCGAGACTGGCGGACTGGGTGGTCCCTCACTTGCACATGCAGATAAACTGGGAGAAGGAGCTGGGGAGCAGAGCAGGGAACACCTGTGGGGATTGAGGCGGTGGAAGCAATTCCCAGACACACTGGAGAGCGCACTGGGAGAGAGGTGACTGGGAGCCAGGAAGAGCTGAGCAAGGGCCATTGTTCCCTCCCAGTCCATGCCCTCTCAGACAGTCAGTGGAAGTTGCCCCACCCTGGTGAACACCTAAGGCTCTGCCCCATAAAGTAACAGGCATGCTGAGGAAAAAAAAAATGGCCCAAATGAAAGAACAGAACAAAGCTCCAGGAAAATTACAACTAAGGGACGAAGAGATAGCCAACTTATCAGATGCACAATTCGAAACACTGGTAATCAGGATGCTCACAAATTGGAGAAAGTTGGTTGCAAATAGATGAAAAAATGAAGGATATGCTAAAGAAAATGAAGGGAAATGACACGGGGTGGATTGGGCCTGCCGATACCCGTGGGTGACCGTGACCCAATGTGTGTATGCATCTCATACCGAGACACGCGGGGAAAGAGAGACCGGGGCCACGTGGCTGATTCCTCCCATCTCAGGATAAAGCCTCGTGGCTTGCCCAGCCAGGGTTTTTAATCAGGGGCCAATTTACATAGGATTGATTATTCATGGGATTAAGCAGAACAGGTAGGATTACTCATAGCAAGGCATTGGATGTAAATTCAGATCCGGTGGCAGACAGGACCAGGTTAAAGTAATATGCAGGGCACAGCAAGCCAGAATTTTTTAAGATACATCTTTGCCAAATTCCTATTAGAGAATTTCCATTCAACAGACATGATCCACACTTGCTCACACAGGAATCACATGGAGCTGTGCTCAAAACGTGTAAATTCTCAGGACTGCATGTTTACACACGTGTGGAAATCACTGCCACAGGGAAATGTGCAGGGAATCAATAGGGAAGAGAATGAAACTGGGACTCAAATCAATGGAGTGGACCAGAAGGAAGAAACAAGAATTCAAAACAATGAGGAGAGGCTTAGGAACCTCTAGGACATCTGTAAATGTCCCAACATCTGGGTCATAGGGATGCCAGAAGAAGAGGAAAACCAAGGGATTGAACATTTATTTGAACAATGAGAGAGAACTTCCTCAATCTGGCAAAGGAAATAGACTTCCAGGAAGTCCAGGAAGCTCAGAGAGTCCCAAAGAAGTTGGACCCAAAGAGGAACACACCAAGACACATCATAATGACATTACCCAAGATAAAAAATAAGGAGAGAATCTTAGAAGCAGCAGGAGAAAAGGAGACAATCACCTACAAAGGAATTCCCATATGACTGTCAGCTGATTTCTCAAGAGACCTTCCAAGCAAGAAGGGGCTGGAAAGAAGTATACCAAGCCATGAAAGGCAAGGACCTACATCCAAGAATGCTCTATCCAGCAAAACTTTCATTCAGAATGGAGGGTCAGATAAAGTGCTTCTCAGATAAGGTCAAGTTCAAGGAGTTCATCATCACCCAGCCTTTATTATATGAAACGTTAAAGGGATTTATATAAGGCATGGAGGGATGTCAACAGGGGAGTGGGAGGGGGAGAGAGGAGGAGGGAGTGCAGAGAATAAGTGGCATGGTGGGTAGAAAACAGACAGGTGGAGAATAAGAATAGTGTAGGAAATGTAGAAGCCAAAGAACTTATGTGTATGACCAATGGACAGAAACTAAGGGACAGGGAATGGGGCGGGGGGAGGCAGAGGGAAATAAAGGGAGAAAAATGGGACAACTGTAATAGCATAATCAATAAAATATATTTAAAAAAAAGAAATCGCTGGTACATTCAATAAAAAAGCTGTATTTAATGGCAAATTTCTGTTCCAACTGAGTAAGAATGGTAATAAGGCTTCTTTGTATTTAACTTTTTTTATTTATCGATGAGAGAGAAAGAGAGAGATTAGTTTTGTTCCACCCATCCATGCCTTCACTAGTTGCTTCTTGTATGTGCCCTGGCTGGAGATTGAACTCACAACCTTGACAGGTAGGGACGACACTCTCACCAGGTGAGCCACCTGGCCAGGGCGGGCTTCTTTGATTGTTTTTTTGCTGTTATTTGTTTCTAGGGTGAAGTGATGAGGTGGTGACAGCAGCAGTGGTATATTCCATGTGTCACATGCCATACCCTAATTCCTGGGAACTCCTTTCTCTCCTTCCACTTGCACAGATTCCACTACATCCAGTTGGGTTCACAACTTGGCTGAAAATTTTCCACATATATAGCTTGAAATTAGTTAGGTTTAGAGCCAATTCAAATATAGAGTAAGAACAGGAGACCAGTGCTTGTTTATTAATTTATTTCCTTGCATGTACTTCCTTTTCCTTCCTTTGTAATAGCATGCTGAGTGTCCAAACTATGTCATTTGAATAATATGAATTCCACTCATGGACCTAAACCAGATGTAGGAATGGGCAGGTAACACAGGCTTAAGCCAATGAACACACTGCATTTCTATGACTTTAACAACTTGGGTTGGATTGAGCGTGAGATCTAAACTGGATCAATGCAAGTAATCCAATATTGTTACAGTGAAAAATGAGATATGGATTCTTGCATTTCCACTTGTGCTTGATATATGGAGATATAAAGGTTGGAACTGTAATGGCAAGGGGGAGAGACACTGGAGCTGCGAGGAGGACCCATTGGATGGAGCAAACCCATAAGTAGAATTGAGAGATGGAACCTAATGATATGGTGTGAATGCTGGATCAAATTACATCTGAAGTGATTTCTAGTCCATTTCTGTACCCTGAAATCAAAATATACTGATCATGGGCTGTGGAATCTCTTGAAAGAATTTGCTTATTTTATGTTAGAAAACATTAACTGCTGTTGATATTCAGGTGCCTATCATTTATATGTATTATAATGATAATCAATGAAGATTTTGATTTACTTTTTGTAGACCATCACTACCTGTAAGCTGGGGTAATTTGATGAGTTTAAATAAATAATCAGTAGTGGGAATGGTTGCTTTAATTAAATAATATAATAATCAGGAAGTCATTTAGTTATTCAAGACCTGAATTATTACATACTGCTTTCCATGACACACAATATATTCTATTATTAAATACTATCTGTAGTTCATAAGTGGACAAAATTCATAGGTAGGTAAATAAGTGGTTCATGCAAATTATATCATCTGGTGAGCTGTTGAGGGAACTGGACCTGGGAATTTTGAAACAATTAGTTAAAGGGTTAAGAAAGTCTTAGGGAGATTTAAATGAAATGCTACTTATAAGCAGTATAAATGTTCTAAACACCTCTGAATTTCACTATTGGATATCACACTTCCAATGAAATACAATTAGAAAAAGTTTTCATTGAAGGCCCATTACGTGACAAATATAATACTAATAATGAGAAAAAGCATGGGCCTTTAGGGTTAGACCTGAGTTAAATTTTTTTTTTCTATTTTGAAGCATGTGACCTTGGACTACCTCATTAACATCCTTCTAAGTCTTATTTTGATTATATTAAAAAATGAGATCTAAATATCTTCTATGGAGAGTGATTATAAGGACTATGTGGGTTAATGTATGGAAAACACCAGCCTTATAACTGGCTTTCAATAAATGATAGCTCCCATAGTTAGTGGTAGAAGACTCATGAGATTAGAAAATTACTTGTGGGTTGAATGCTACTCTTGATCCATCATGATACTAATCACGCCAGGACAGTTGGGATGGATTTATGGGTTGCTCACATGGTTTTAGATTCAGTTGGCTTCTTTGTTGTCATCCTTGAAATTCAAATCAATAGTCATCTTTCAGTGCCTCTATGAGTATAGTACTGTTTAAACACTAACAGAATTCAAGAGATTTTTGTCCCCAAATAGTTTACAAGCAAGTCAGGCAACAGATGAGCTGATCACAAACTATAATATTAGACAAAGTATGATAAGGGCTCAGGTATTTAAAGAAACAATTGTTCTCTGTTTTGAGTGATAAAGCAGAGAAAAGACAGAAAGCAGTAACTACTACCATTTTTACTGTGATGTTAACACAAATAAGGGGAAATCTTTAGTCATGCAGCTAACAAATGGCACTTGCCACATTCAAAATCTATCTGTTCAAGCCCCAAGTTGAAGCTTTCAACTTCAGTTCTAAACACCACACACTATCTTAGATGCTGTAGTTTTCCTACTGTATGGAAGACTGATAGGTAATGGTTTTCTTGGTTTGGAATGGATACACTTAGTGTTTGGCTGCTTGAGTTTTTGTTTATATTCCACTTTAATGGTAAGCCTGCAGCCCATTTTCCTGACTTGAAAAGCCAGCATGGAGTGACCATAAGCAGTAAATGAAGTCTGACAAGAACTGTGTGGCAAGAATTACTTCCTGCTTACAAAATCACTTTATTGGCAGTAGCTGCCTTTCCTTGCTAGTGAGTAATATTTTAAGACATTTCATTTTGTTTCTTACCTTAATTAGCTACACAAATGGTACTCCACCTTCAGGAGCAGTTACTCCTGAGAACTGAAGCCACCTGATGTGTGAATGCCCAGATCTCCCACCCACTAACGAGATTACCTTGGGCAAACTTTTTCATATTTCTGTGGTTCTCTTGAACTCCTTGGGAATTTAGGAATAAATAATGTTCCCTAAACAATTCTGTCACTTAATTCCTTTCTATATTGCATCATGATAATTTATAAACTAATTTTATTTGCCTTACCAATGTACAAGCTAGGTTAAGGCAGTAGCTAAAGTTGTATCTTGCACATGACAAATAATTATTGGATGAGTGACTCATAAAACTGAAATATTTCCAGAGAATGTTAGTATGTTTAATGCACAAGAAAAATAGCAGTATTGGATTATAACTCAGTACAGTAATGAAAGCTTTGAAGAGTAAACACTTTTTAGCTTTTAAGCTTCTTTGAAGGCAGAAGCTATATACGAATGTCAATTTTTATGCTCAGGTATACACAATTATGTTTAATTAATGTTTTGAATCAATATAAAATGAGAATGGTGCATAATGCAATCAGCATTTTAAAAAATTCCAAACTCTGGGCTTTCTATGGTATTTTGCCCCCTTCCTACTTTTTCCTCTCCTCTGGGGACTAGAAGAGTCCCTGGAGTGACCTCTCTAAACGCTATGCTTTCTCTACAGCACTTTAGTGTGAAATCTCTTTCTCCTTCCGAGAGCTGGAGGGAGCTTCCTGAGTGATTGATTGGTGAGGTGTCCCCTGGACACACTGGTGCAAACACCATGCGACCACTGATTGATGTGCTCGCTCTTTCACGAACACATTCATTTTCTCTTCTCTAACTCACACAATTTATTCATCCCACGATGCATTTATGCATCCATTATCACTGTCTTTCAATTTTTAAGCAGGTGAAAAGATGAAAACTTAACGCTTATGAGGTTATAAGGCTTATAAGGCAGGCAGGCCTATCTTAAGTAAAACATCTGATCTTCCCACATATCCAGAAGAATATTTCCTTTTATTCTGATTTAATTACAAATGTAAGACAACTTTGGAACTGTGAAGCCGACAGCATGGAGTAAGGATACAGATCTCTACATACCTGGGTTGAGTTAGCTGTTAACACCTAGGCCTGCATGGGGAGGAGAAGGTGACCAAAATCCTAGTTAGGGTTCTATCACTGCTTGTGAGTTTGAGAAAGGCACTTAAACTTCTTGAACTTTGGCTTCCTTATCTGTAAAATGTGAGGACTGAGCCACATGGCTTGGAAGGCTTTTACTGGCTACAGTGTTCTGATTCCATAACTGCCACCGGCAGGTAGAAACACCATGAAGAAACTAGACACTCAGGAGAAATTTAGACCAAAGTCATTACACTTTTGGAGGGATGGTAACCATGGGACACATCATTAATGTAATTTAAATATGAGCGATCTGCCTGCTCTGGGAAACAAATGGGCAATTTATAAATAAAAGAATCTATCATGTAAGTCAAGATTCTATAAAACCAGGGGAAAAATTCTCCAATTCACATACAGTGTAGGGGCAAACATTAATCTTATAAATATTTCTGGGTCATTGTTTACATTGGGGTAAGGAAGGGAAATTATGAGGAAGAGTAGAAATTAAGTTTAAAAATTGGTTAACCTTCGGGTTTATAAAAGGAGAGAAAGCCTTATCTGATGCAAGAGAAGAGTAGCTTTTGTTTTCCAAGAAGACATATCTCCATGCGGCTTATCACTTCAATGAACTGCAGAAGAGCATTTTCAAATCAACCAAGTCAACACATTTTAACTTTTCATGCAATTATGCACTTGAAACAATTGAACAGCCTTTCACAATAAAATAATTTACAGTGTTCTCTGTAAAAAAATTACCACCACAGAAGAAGGTTTAAGGAATATGCTCCTGGACATTCTGAAGCAAATACTAAGAGTCTGAGAGGTAAGTTTCATTAGAAGGTTAAATCACACTGGTGAACATTTATTTCTTCATTCATTCATTCATTCAGATAATATTTGTTGAGCACTTGTGAGGCATGATCTTTAGTTAAGTTTGTTCATCCATATATCCTTACTCTGCAGTAAATATGATGCATATTTAGATGACAACATGTATGTTGTGAGATCGGTGATCATACCCCACCCGTTTCGCCGTCAGTGTTTCCTCGTGAACAATATTTCTCTTCAAAGCTCTGCCTGCCTTTCACTGAGCATTGGGATTGGTGCCAGACTGCAGTGAGCGATTTGTTCATCCTCGGAGAGCACATTTGCACTGCCCCATGATATAGGCATTTAAATGATTTTATTCGTTCACCTGTTTTGAACATTAAGGGGGTAAATTTTCAGTCCAGGGATTTGGCTTTAAAACTCCAATTGATGTTAATGAGAATTGGTAATGAGCCCCTTCTTATTAATTAGTGGCACCATACCTGTGACTGTAGGAGGCACAGGCTCAGACGTGGGGAGCTTAACGAGGTGATAACAAGGAGAAAATGTTTAAGCCTTGATTTTGGCCTGGTCCATACTTTACTACGGCAAACATACTTTAGGAGCTGATGCTTTAAAGTAAATTTATTACCTGGCTTTTATGGTTGTGTAGACCTTCCTTAAGAACAGTCTGTCTTTTCTAGAAAAAATACTCTTGTTGCATAGAAAAGAGTGATGCAGAAAAGCTAAATCCAAAGAGCAAGGATATGATCTGATTTTCTCTCCTTGTTTATGTAGAGCACATTTGATGATAAAACAAACTGTTTCTTGCTGTTCTGTTTGCCTCAATTAAGGAATACCACACCTTATCAACCTCATTCCACAGCAAGGGGCAAAATTCCTTTCTTTAGTTAAATGGAAGCTCTAAACATCATTCAGGATATTACAGGAAGGAGTAAAGGAAATAAGAGTCTGACTTTTGTAGCATCTTTCCTTGAATATTATATGATCACTTTGGTACGTGAGTAAACACGCAAGTTTTGATCTTGCCTATTCTACCTACGTGAGCTATTCTTACTGCTACAGTGCACAACCTAATCCGGGAAGAATAAAGTGATCTCAGAATGATAAAATTTTCACTGTACCTAGCAAAGGACATAAAAGTTGGATTATTGATTTTGTTTGAGTGATGTGCTGTAATTTCATATGCCAATAGAGAGCAGCACAAATCCTGGCCTGCCAGCTTTCATTACTGGGACTCACTTTCTTGCCACCAAGTCACCAAATAAATCTGGATTCCTTAACTTGCTGAAAATGAATTTCTTTAGCCCCAAGTAATTAATAGGAAGTTCAAGACAGTAGGAGATCTGCTTCGATTGGGGGGAGGGGAAGGTGTGAATGCACACCTGTTACTGTTTCTCTAGTTTGAGATTATTCCCATGCCAAAGATGAAGTGACATGCATGCAACTTCTAAATCTTTACTGTATCTTTTTGCCCATTTTAAATATTGTTTTTGATTCTTCTAAATGGTTTCACTATGCTAGTTTGAAAATAGTAATAATAAAAGTAAAAAAAAAAAAAAGCACACATTGAAGCCAGAAATAAAAACCAGGTAACTCATCAGAGGGGCTAGGTTTCATCGCTGTGTATACCCGTTTGCTTCTGCCGTCACGCATTCATAGAGCAAACACTGAAGCCTGGATTCACCATCCCACAGTGACATTTTGCTGACTTCAAAGGGTAAATGTGTGGATGGCAGTATAAAATCAATGCCCAACACTGCAAAGCCATAACCATGTCACTTTGCCCATGACACAGTTCTTATGTGCAAAAGTAGATATTAGGAGTCCACGTGTAACTGAAGGTGCCTGCTGTACAAGTGATGAACTACCTTGGATTTATTCAGTTGGCAAGAGTTTTGCACACAAACAATATACGTGTACTAATGAAATTATTAGAATGTTACCCAATCTAGAGCGGTTATAAATATAATTCCCAATAATGATTATATAATTAAAGGGCAAATAATACTTCAAGTTTTATGCATTATAGTTTGCCTGTCTTGCTCTAATATCTCTAATGAAAACATGTCTAAAGTATAAGAATTAACAATGATTAAAGATACAGAACTTATAGGACTGGAGAAAATGGTAGAATTACATTACAAAATTCCAGATCTCTGAAATATTTTGTCATTAATTGAGGAGGAAGTGGTCTATATGGCTGAACAAATCAGGAGAGTGCACCTTTTGCTGAGCAACAGGATGCCTCATGTACTTTCAGGGACTTCTGTCACTGAACTTGTCCCTTTGGAAAGCAGCCTCTTATAAAAATATTTATTCCTGTGGATATAATTACTCCACAACCTGGAGAAAACCTGGCATTTTACAGGGAATTAGGAAAGACTTGTGATTAGAGAAAAATAACGACAGTGGGAAACAGTGGGTGTTTAGACTAAAACAAGTTTGGGAATGAGAGAATTTTCATGATTACACCCCCTTTTCAAAGTATAACTTCCTTTCTCCTCCCCCAAAAGACACCTCAGACATACTTAAAGAGATACACGGTATAAATCGACACTCCTGGGGGTGACAAAGGCTTGTATAAATTTTTTCGGTAAAATTCTTTATGGTGGGATGAATAATTATTGGAACTTTAACAACCTTCCATAGTCTTTATATTGGTTATTTTTTCACATCTTGTATCTTTGCAGGACAGATTTAGAGTCTTGGCATTGCTTAAATAGAGTAGAGAATAGAAAGGAATATGCTCTTCCCATCTGAGCATTAAAAGCCACTTTAAAAATAGCATATTAGTTTTGAATTTGGAGCTGGTGATGTCTTTCCTCCTGTCTTGTAGGTTTGTGTGGTGGTTAGGGAATGGTGAAAACTGACAACATGCAGTAGATGAAAATACTTACAAGCACCACATGAGTTAATAGGAAGACCGGTACACTAACTCCTGATAAAATCATATAAAATATAACCTAGTGCCTTAACATCTCCAGAAGACTAGAGAGTTCTGTGTCTTCAAACAAAAGGCCTTGACAACAGGAAGTCCCACAGGAGAGAGGAAAGGCTTATTGTCAACACAGATAACTTAAAATATCCTCAGCATAATGTGCCATAAAAATCAGAGCAACTGCCATTTGATAAACATCAAACTAAGAATTTGGGCTTTTCTCCCCCCACTAAATTCATGCAACATAGCCGTTCAGTTTTATGTTGCAGGCCAATAAAAGCTCAGGATTTTGAAGGTGCAAAGCACACGATGCGCAGGTTCTTATGTGATATTTTATACCTATCGTTGCTGAGTATGTTTTGAATTTCTCTTTTTAGAATGAAACTGAGTGATGGTGTTTCAAGTATTATATACCTAAACCACTCATTAAGTGCTCACCACGTATTGTGTGTGGATGGATCTGGAAAAACCAAGACAAACAAGATCCAGGATCCAAGAAACTTAGAATAAGAAAGAAGATGAGAGTGGAGGAAGGTACTGAAGTAATAAATATGATAAAGATACTAGAAGTGCTTCCGCGGGGCTATGCGTAAAACTTTGTGAGCATGCAGATATGGTGCTAATTTTTCACTGATATTAAACTTCGTATATGTAATTTTACATTTCGTTTTTAAATGTATATTCCCATATGCTTCCAGTATGTTACTCAGTGAGTTAGTCACTTTTGATTTGTGTTACCCCTAGTTTTCATGAGTTGTACCAAGCAATCT
Organism: Micronycteris hirsuta; assembly: GCA_004026765.1. Lineage (NCBI taxonomy): Eukaryota > Metazoa > Chordata > Mammalia > Chiroptera > Phyllostomidae > Micronycteris > Micronycteris hirsuta. The sequence continues at coordinate 40,530 of PVJI01005343.1, read as the reverse complement.
GCACATATGTTCAGTTACTCTACCTTGAGAAGGTCACTGTTACAAAACTGATGGCAGGCTGTGGACACGTGGAAGTTCCTTGTTGAAACACTCAGCGTCTTTATTTATAAAACTAAATCAAATCATCATTCGCATAACCTCCCAAACTAGACATAACAGTTTTATCCTTGGTTTCTCCATTTTTTCTATTCCTCCTCCTCCAACTAATTGGTCTATGGATTCTTGTCAATTCTATCTCAGAAAGGTCTCTTTAAGCTACGCATGTCCGCTCCAGTCCTATTGGCCCAGTCCATATTCTTGCCATGTTTTCATGCCTCCCTTCTCTCTTGTTTTTCCAGCCCCAGCCATCAAGTCTCTCTTTCTAAGAAAACAAGGCTGGCCATCTCATTCTCATGCATAAAAATTCTCTACTCACTTTGTTGCCCACAGGATGAAACTCAAACTTAAAAAAAAAAAAAGACTTTATGTATATTTAGACAGAGGGGAAGGGAGGGAGAAAGACAGGGAGAGAAACATCAATGTGTGATTGCCTCTTACATGCCCCTGACAGGGGACCTGCTCCGCAACCAAGGCATGTGCCCTGACCGGGAATCAGACTGGCCACCCTTTGGTTGACAGGCTGGTGCTCAATCACCGGAGCCACACCAGCCAGGGCTGAGACTCAAACTTTTGAGCTTGAATACAACGTCCTTCATCCTCGAGCTCCAATCTACCCTGCTGGTGTGCCACAACCACCTATTTTGCTTTGTAATGTATCAGTTTATACATCTGCTTTACCTTATTTCTACCTGATTCTATTGACTCATAAAATCTGTAGCTTCAACTCAATGCCTTGTGCACAGTTTACTAACATACACACACTCAGTAAACCAAAGCAAATAAAACTATGGCACTCGTTTCTCTCAGTTATAACACAAACAATATTACTGTTAATAACTGATACCAGGGATGTGGAAAAGGGTACGGAGGGATAAATGGTGATGGATGGAGACTCGATTGGGGTGGTGAACACACAGTACAGTGTACAGATGATGTGTTATGGAATTGTGCACCCAAAACCTGTATAATTTTGTTAACCAGTGCCACCCCAATAAATTCAATAAAAAGGGAAGATAAATAAATAATACCAATAGCAAATACACAACACAATGTGACTGACACTGTTCTAAGTACTTGACATATAGTAGCTCACTTAATTCTCAAGCCAATAAGCACTATTATAACACTTACAGAAGGGGAAATTGAGCCATAGAGAAATCAGCTAATTTGCCCAGGGCTGTTCAATAATTCCCTGAATTTCCATGAAAGGTGTTCAATGGTTTCAAGAAAAACATACATAAAAAGAAAGTTTTTGTGTTAAAATTATTTTTGGAAATCCCAGGTGAAATAGAGATAAAAAGTTTATTACAAGACTTTACAGCACCTTTATTCTGCCAACAGGTATTGGGACATGTGAAGCTCCATTAAGGGCAAACATGCCCCGATTCTCCAGACGCAGAATCTTCTTGGTGGCCAAGCGTCTTGTGGAACTAGTGATCAATGAAATGCACTTTGAAAAACACCGGTGGAAGGTTATTTAAGGCGACATGATAAAGCCTGTTATCAGTTAACACTTGCATGCCTCTTTCTTTTTCTCTCCTTCCCCAATCCTGAGACAGGTCATAAGTTCTGGCGTCCTGCCCATGGGCAGAGGTGAACAAATAAACTGTCAAAGATAGTAGTTAATTTCCTTTTCTCCTTAACCACTTTTGATTTGCAGGTACTTTAATTATATATTAAAATATATACTTTTTATAAATTTTTTTCGCTAGTGTCGAATATAGTTCTTAATTGTAAATTATAGTATAAAGATTTTTATATTATACCTAGAAGACTTCAACTTTTGATGTCTAATCGAGAAATGCACATTACAATTGTATGATCCTTCAGTTGAGCTTCTACATGTTTCTAAAGGCAGCAAGCAGGGCGTGTTGCAGAGTTAGGAATAACAATACCTGGGTTTATGCCAACTACCTGTGTGGTCTCACTACACACCTCAGTTTCCTTATCAGTGTATTAAGGATATTTGAGTAGCAATCTCTCATGTACCATCTAATTCAAATACATGCAAATTGCTCCCTCAAATTCACTGAAGCATAGAACAGAAAAATATTAAATAAATATTTAAATTACATTGGCGGGAATTTTTTCGCCACATTGTAAGAAAACTTCTGCTGATGAAATTAAACATAAATAGTAGGTTGTGGAAAGAAAGCATCATCAAGAGAAGTGAAGAACAGGAGGTAAAAGGAATAAAATTTTTACTGCTTCCTTGGTAAAGACAATTTTGTCTGAGGCTGGAGAAATGGCAGATCCTTATATTCTGGTGCACAGGAACGGCATGAATAAAACATGGCTGTGCAAATGAGCTCGCAACCTTATTCCAAAGCACCATTCGGGAATAATACGTTTAATGTCTCATCAACTTTCCCAGAAAAGTGAGAGTAAACCTGTGCACACAGACAAAACAGCCATAACAAAAACCAAGGTAGAAATAAATCTGCTGTGGGGAACAGATTTGATCGACATTTGAAGGTTTTCAAAACTCTAAGTAATAACGCTAGTCACTTAAAAATATTCCCACATTTCTGCTTTCTCCCATCATTCCATGCCTTAAGATTCATCTGTCAACTTTGATGAATCTTTTTAAGTACCCCTCCAAGCCTAAAAATCCAGACCACAGAAGAGCCCTCCTTGCTTTGAAACTATCTGATCAACCCATAGATCATTTACCTGCAAGGATTATTTGGTGAAGCTAAAGCGGCACATCAACCAGCAGCATCTGAGGGCTGAGGGGCAGAACGTCAACAACAAATTGTCATTGGCATTCCATTTATGAACCTTCAAAGGGCATCAGATCTTTTCCACGGGAAACCAGATCAGGTCAGACTAGAGCTGAATATTTCTTAACAAGCTAACCATCAAAAGAATTTACGTTTTGAATAAAAAGGCTATCATTTGTTGATTTGAATATCAAAGGGGTCCACTGCAAACTCCCAGTCTAGGAAAACCTCCCTGAGCTACACTAGACAGGTGTTTAATAATCTATTATTAAGGCACTATTTTAGGTTACTCGGAATTATAAAAAATAGCTGTAGCTGTGAAGCTGCAAATGGGACTGCACAAAGAAATGAATGCTATTAACATACTATTAACAATTCAAAAGAATAAGTTGACATACCAATCAAACTTGTTAATTGACTGTCAATGGCCTGTCCCTGAATATACAACATGACTGCATTATAGATTTCAAATGCTGACAGGAAGACAGTTCCATTTGCATTAACTTCATAAACTGATCAACAACCAAACTGCCACATACATTTATAATGGGAAGCTGAATCATTTCAATATTCATGGAGCTCTGTAATTGTAAATTAGGTCCGGGCAAACAATACAATACTGTACATATTCTAAAATACCCTAAATTTCATTGACCTACTTTCATTCTGATTTTAAAAGACACACAGAAAAAGTTTCATCTTGAAGTGATCATTACTTTAATTTATGGTTTGTGCCTTAAGCAAAATGTGTTTGCAACTCAATTTGCAGCTATGGTTTACAGTTGCACTCAAGAAGCATCATTGGTCCAGAATATATGAGATAGAAAAGGAGACAGAAAAACATTCTTGCCTTACTTGGGGTGTCTGAAAACAGAAATGTGAAACAAGATGGTATCATACGTCCTCAGGTGGCAGTCAAATGATCCCTTATGACAAGATATTTAGCAAATAAATATGAACATAATGAAAAGAAGGTTACGTATCAGTGCTGCACCGGAGCTTGCTCAAATCGACTTAACCGGGCCTGCTGTTCTGCAACCGCACTTCAGGATCTTCAATCACCCATCAGTTTGGGAATCAACAGAGTACAAGGGAAGATAAACGAGGGCTGGCGATTATGCTTAACAGAAGACTTCCTGAGAAATGAGCTGAAATGTAATCGTTATCGACATGGAAAGAGTTCTTGCAAATGCTTCTTAGGACCTCCAAAAGAATTAACACTGATTTTCTGAAAAGCTGTTTACCCCCAGAGGTCACTGCTCCTTTGCTCTCGGGTGTTTTCCTGTGATCACTGCCTAGGCATCGCTCTTCCCGCCACCGGAAGCCGTGCAACTTCGGGAGCAATCCTGGAGAATTCGAACGTGTCCTCAAGATTTTGAATGTGCAAATTTACTTTCGTTAGCTTCAGTAAAAATTGTATTAAAATTTGTGTTGACTTCTTCAATCATTGCCTATTGTTAAATAGTTAATCAAATGAGTTTGTTAGTTGAGTGGAGCTACTCCTACACAATTTGATTGCTGTCCTTAGATAAATACTCATCTTGTCAGTTAGGATTTAAAAAAAATCTTTGTCCCAATAAGCAATAATATATATCCCTAAAAGTATGTAATACGCACACGAAAGATTTAGTGTGTGTGTATATGCATATATACATGCTATTATATTATATATAAAGATATTTAAATGTTTTATATCATATATAAAATAGAATATATATGCATTTACTTATACATATAAATGTATACAATGTAAATAAATATGTATATACATAATACATATTTAATAAACTTTTACAATAATTTTAGATTTATAGAACAGTTGCATAGATAGTACACAGAATTCTTGTGTGAACCACACTCAGTTTTCTTTATTGTTAACATCTTACTTTATGAAGCTATATCTCTCACAACCAGTGGGCCAATATCAGTACATTGTTTTATGTAAAGTCCGCATTTTAATCGTATTTCCTTAGTTTTTCCTATTATTCTCTTCCTATCGCAGGATCCCTCCCAGGGGCCCACATTACATTTAGTCATCATGTCGCTATACGCTCCTTTGACTGTGACAGTTGCTCAGACTGTCCTTGTTTTCTGATGACTCATCTGGTATTTCATAAATTTTTCCTCAAGTTGGGTTTGTCTGCTGTTTTTCTCACAGTTAGACTGGGGTTATGGAATTTTGGGAGGAAGACCGCAGAAGTAAAGTGCCATTCTCATAACTAATATATTTTAATGTTGATGGTTCTTAAGATACTCAATACACTTAAAATATAATATTCTGTTTATTTAGAAATAAAAGGTAAGTTATTTAAAGCATCAGCAATAATCCACAGAAGAGCCTATGTGGACAAATCAGAAGAAAGCTCCACCCCTAATGAGCAGTGCAGTAGATGTCAGCGTCTGCATGCACTGCAGGGCTCAGCCGCGTCTGGGCACATCTGCGGGCCTGGGAGTCTGGGTCCTCCACAGACCCATGCACAAGAGAGGGGGTCGGGAGGCCAGAAATGGGACTGTAAAAACACATGTCCTGACCAAGGGAAAAGAGAGTTTACAAATTTGGTTCCAGGCCAATGGGTGAGCTTATTTGTGCATGTGTGTGGGGAGTGGGGTAGAGGGTCAAATGGGGATAGTGGTGATTTTGACTATATCATTTCTAAATTTTAGGGCAGGAAATATGCTAAGAGAGCCCAAAGAAAAATTAAAGAGAGTCAGTTGATAGACATTAGGGGCCCCAATGACAGCTACTTCAGCTCCGATCAGAACATCAGTGGCTTGGTTGGTGACTTGGCAAAAGATTGAGTAGGTTTAACTTAGTGCCATTAGGTTAAATTCAGTGCCTTTATTTAGTGTCAGCAATGACCTGAGTAGGTCTCACCCACTAAAGATGACATCAGTTAGCAAACCAGGAAAGGAAAAGACAAGTAAGTAGTAGAAGCTCCATAAATAGCCAAGGGGACTCATTTTTCATACCGAATATTTATGTAAACTATTTCTTAGGAACAGGTAACACCTTTGAGAAGAAATGATAGGGCTGGGTTTTTCTGAGAGGGTAAAGGACCTTGTCAGAGATATAACAGATAGACAGCTGCTTATCTGTGCACCTGAGAAACATCAAGTTAGAGCCGAAGGCCCTGGAAGGCCCCTAACATTCTCTGAGTTTCGTAACCATGAGATCCAACCTACTTCAAAGAACTGGTGCAAGACTTTGCAGATTTTGGAGTGATTTGAAAAGTATAACAAAAGTATGAAAAGTACAATAAGTTCTTAAGTAGGCTCTTTAGGTTATATGCAACTGAGGTTTAAGAAATGGGAATTTATGTAAAGACAGAGGGGCATTATAAGAAACATAACTTTGGAAAAATGCCTCATGGGTATTGGAACTAAATTCTTCTTCTGAACTGAAGTGGCTTTAAGAACCTCAGGAAAAGTTGTTCAGGAATCTCCATTCTAGCATTCAAACAATATAATAGGTATTTGTTTATTTGTTTGAGGTTTTTTTTTTTTTGTATGTGCTCTCTCACTTCTATAATTAGAATGCATTTTTGACTGGTGGCACTTCTAAACAATTTAAATGTGTTATCCTTAGAGAATAAATGCAAGCAAAAAAGGGAACGTCTTAATCCACCGTGCATAGAACTTGTCTCCCGGTTAGGTTCTGGTTTCTCATGGGACTACAGCTTCACCTGTCCTATGGAACATCATTGTCCCTTCTACTTCACAACATTTTTCTATGCATTCTTTTCAGCTTAGCAGCTAATACTGGCCCAATCCATATCTTTTTGGGAAGAATGTTATTCTTGTTGAATTTAGTTGGTGCCAAGCCATTTGATAAGGTCATTGGATGACTGATGGAAGGAGTGTCCTAGAGTCTTTCTTGGACAAAAAGCCACAGATGGTGACATACTTAAGGCAATAGTTTTTGCACCACTTCTCTCAAAACCTTCTGAAACAACTGAAAGAAGGGAGTTACTGGCCTAGCTGTGAATTCTTCACAGTGAAGATTTTGCTACAAATAGAACTATGACCATGCATGTATACTGCAGTTCCCATGAGGAGAAGGTGTCTTTGACACACAACCTATCAATATAAAGAAAGGATATATTCCTGCAATTACTGATAGTGTTTATTCACGAGTAACATAGAGCAGATAATAAGATTTGAATTACGAAGCAAAGCTTCACAGGGCTGGCTTCGGGAACAGGCTGTACACTTCCCTTTCATATTTGCTATCATGAAGCACTGCCAATTTCTAACAAGTGAGCTGCCATACAGAAATGAGTCCCGTCACAAGGTTTACTATCCAGAATGCAGTCAGGAGCCTCCAAGCAAGCCCCTTCCCACCTTCCTCTCCAAAATGCAGCCACTGAGCAGCCATTCTTGTTCCTAAAACAGCCACATGCTTAAGTTCACACAATCTTCATACAGTTTCTGAAATGTCTCCTCAAAACTCACTGTACTTTAGTTATGGTTTATATCAACTTCCTTGTCTATTTTTTTCTGTCCACAATTAGTTAGACGGCAACAAACTGGAAAAGGCAGGGAGGGAGTCACTGCCCTTGAACATGTGGATAATACCAAGAAGTGAGAGCAAGTCAGCTAGTGCACAGGGAAGAGCCGTAAGGACCGCATAAACCAAGTGCAAAGACTCCGAAGTCCAAGCGGGGATAAATAGTCCTATCAACTTCAATAGCCTTTGGGAGAATTACTACTTTAGAGTAAATTAATCAATATTCTTTAAGAACAAATAAAATCTTTAAGAACAATATATTCTTTTTTTAAATAATGTATTTACTTTTTTAAAAGATTTTATTTTTATTTTTTTAGAGCGAGGGGAAGGGAGGGAGAAAGAGGGAGAGAAACATCAATGCGTGGTTGCCTCTCACATGGCCCCCACTGGGGACCTGGCCTGCAACCCAGGCATGTGCCCTGACTGGGAATCGAACTGGCAACCCTCTGGATCGCAGCCCATGCTCAATCCACTGAGCTACGCCAGCCAGGGCAGAGCAATATATTCTTTTTTTAACATGAGGGTAAACTGAAAAATATTTTAAGACTTTTTATTCAAAATATTTAAATAACATAAGTAATTTGAATATTTTACTTCTTTATTTTTCTTCTGTGAATTTAGGATAAATGAAGTATTTTGTACAATGGTTCCTCGACTCACTCGTTGTAATAAAAATTCAGATACTAATTTTCATTTATTTTACCTTGTTCTTTTTTTATTCTTCTTCCCTATCTCAGGAGGAGTGTTCCTTTACAACAACTGTATTATCTTCTGGTTCTTATTTTTTAGCCTCTGACCTCAGGCAATCCATTTCAGAAAGCCTTTCAATTCCTTCGGAGCACCCTTTTCTTTGTTTCCGGGTGCGCTGGGCCTGAGGACATCAATATGATCTGTAGAGGATTCCAGCAAAATTGTTACTTAGTGATACTCATTAATTTTGCTGGAAGAACCCTAAGTCATTCCTTTCACTTTATATATTTTCTATATAACATTTTAACACCCACCCATCCTTACAGTTATTCATGTCTTGACTATTGATTTATGAAAAGAAATTCCCAGAAGTCGAAGCCCACAATATATTAAATCATTTCCTCTTGGAAATCATTTCTGCATACCTCAGTCCTTCTTGCCCCATCTCCTACCCAGATGACTTCTTTTTTTTTTCTTTAATGGGATGGCCCAAATACATTCCTTATGCGGTTTCACTAGGTTTTTATGGAGATTTTAGCCTTCCCGACGCAGCACAGCGGCACAGCTTGCCTCTGAGCACAGTGCCCATAATCACACCGCTCTCTCTGCTCTCTCTGCTCTCTCTGCTCTCATGCAGAACTGGAAACACTCAGCTGATCTGAAATCCAGTATTAGCTAGAGGTCTTTGTTGGCATTAAGGATTTTCCCCTCTCCTCCTCCTGAAGATCTTTTAGTTTACATTGAACTTAATTCCCTTTATGAGAACTGTTTCTCATGTAGACTGTCTTTTAAAGATGCCACTGCATAATTTCTCTGTAATTAATAGTTCCTCCTTGATCATTAATACAATCACAAGTATAGATTTGATTTCTCCAAATTATTAGATGTAAACTTTACATATTTAAAGGAAGTGCTTAGGTAAACTGTTGCCTCAGGAGGGAGAAGGAATGTAAACCTAGGAAGTCAGTGGAAGAAGAAAATGCCTTTGATTACAGAAAAACAAGTAGAAATTTTAAGTTAAAGTGACCTGAAATGTGGATTAAAACAGTTTGAACTGAGCTTACAGTGAGGGAAAGAGAAGGGAGCAACACGCATATTTAAAAGGTAGTACAGGGCTGAGTCATGAGAACTACTGCAAAGGGCCCTCACATGCTCCTCTGTGTTCACCATCCTGGGAGTTTTGTGTAACATAACTAATGACTGGATTACAAAGACCATTTATAACTGAATATTCTAGAGGAAATAAGTTTATATATATGTGTGTACCATTTCCCCCATTTCATTAAAGATTTAGATTATTAGAGCTCCTTAAAATTTCCTATTTGAAAAGTGGTATCAAATTTTTTCATGTAATCTGCAGTGCTGCAAAAATAAGATTACATGTTGTATAAAACTTTCTTTTTCTAATATTGACTCAGCATGCATTTATTCCACATTTAATTTAGAAAATTAAAAAACATTTTCTAAGTGAAGAAACTATTAAAGAACTATTAATGCAAAGCCTTTTATGCAAGATTTTCTTTACTTCTTAATTGCATAAATACTTCTTGGATTTCTTGCCAGACTCTGTAGAGACAGCTTTACCAAGACACCTTCCAGGAAACTGGCACTAGGTAACTTCAACGTTAAATTTTTGCATGGTTCTTCCATGTTAGTTTATATGACTTAATGTGGAAAACTAACATGGAAGAACCATGCAAAAATTTGCCCTTGTTTACAAATAATTTGGAAATTAAATTTTGTCCTTGAATAAGGGATATGACTTTAAAAAGTTTGAGTCTTGGGGAATTTTACCTCGATGTGAATAATGAAGTGCCAAAAGTAAGGTTTCTATTTGACATGATAAGAAAAAGATAGGAAAACTTTCTAATGAAGAGGGGCATCTGAATAGATTTGAACTTATTATTGTTAATAACTAAGAGAGATACTTTATTCACTAGTTTGTCACACCAAATGATAACAATACTCTAACGATGTATCACATTTCATCTAGAGATCTCAGGCATTTTGTAAATATCTCATTAATCTTCACAAACCCTCAGTGAGACTCTGGTACCTGGGAATATTACAGGTACGAATTAACTCTAGAAGGATCCTTCCATATTGTCTCTAAATTCATAAGAGAATAATACTAGCAAAATAGTCTAAATGTGACACCACAATTTAGAATTTTTTAATAACCTTTTTTCTAGTCCATGTTGACTTCTCATATGGCTCAAGCCTCATTTTTAAATTCAGGATAAAAGGAAGAACACAAATACTAAAATAAGTACTTTTTAAATATCATAGTTATTTTTTCCTCTAGACCAAGGAACACAATCTATCTCGAGAATGTATGTGGTGCATTTCTCGAATGCTTTATCAAAATAAAAAATACAGTTTGTTCCTTTTCTTCAACACTACCTGCTCATTAGAAACTAGATTCTGTTTGGCATTCATTTGGTCTATGATTCTCGTTTTCTTCTCCAGGCAATGTCACTCTTTTCCCATAAATATTTTCAAAGCTTTGCTCAAAATAGCATTTAAAGTTTCTTCTTTGACCTGATCCAATACTTAATATCTCCTCTATATTATCCTGTGGGCCTATATAAATCATAATAGACCCTCTTTGATCCTTACACCTCTCTTCTACAAGTATTGTTTGAAAAATGCAATTTTTAATTTTAATTGCAGTTAATAAAGATATTCTTTAGGTAGCTCCTGCATTTCCCAACCATGTGGCTGAATTTACCCTCAGACGAGTGGATCGGAACTGAGTGGTAGCCACATGGAATAGCCTTTAAATGAAGCCAAAGTGCAATATGCATTCTTTCAACAAGAGTTTGTTGAGCTAGATCCTGAGAACATAGAGATAATTATGACATAAGACTGTGATGCCATCCCCAGTACAATGTCAGTACAGTATGCAATTTGTTCTGGGAGCAGAAAGGCAGAGCACCTAACTCTGTTGGGGTTCAGGGAAGACTTCATTGCTGAGACACTTGGCTTCCATAGGCCAATGATGAGCATAAACTAAATTACAAGGTTTGGAGAATCTTGGACATCCAGAAACGATTAAATGAAAGTATATTATACTCCGATGTTCATAATTATTATTGAGATAAATAATCATGCCAAGTTGTTTATAGTTCACACAGTGAACAATAATTCATCTTGGCTACTAGAAAAATAACCAAACATAACCTAGAGGCCCTAGTGGTCAGAAAACACAAAATAACAGTATTGTTTCTGACTACAAACATAGTAAGATAACTTTAAATAAAATATAGAATGTTTGAACAATAAAATTTAAAAAACAAACAAACAAAAAATATAGAATATAATAAGAATCAAGAAAGATCTTTAAGTGAGAAGGAAAAAGTACGATACAAATGTGAGAAACCACTACTGTGAAAAAAGAGTAAACTTTCAACCCATTCACAGAAAGCCAAAAAAACTTCCTTTTGATAATCCTTAAATTAAATTACATTTTCCAGAATATGTCCCCTTTTCTTGAAGCATCCGCAATCTTCCACATGACGCCTAAGTGTAGCCAGACTGAAGTGACATTCTTTCGGCGTTTCTTCAAAGACAGGAATGAGATCTGACAGATTCCTTTGCACGGAGGAAAAGGCATAGAAGGACAAGCTCTGGTGGGAATCTTAACATCGCTCTCTCCATCTGCACGACAGTCCCTCTGTTACATGGTGACAATAGCTTCTGAAGGTGTTAGTAGTTGGCACGGCTCTCTCTCTGTCTTTTAAAAAATTACATAGCTTTTAGTTTTGGATGGAGATGAATCTATTATCTTTAAAAGCACACACACATTTATCCCCATAGTATGTTAAGAGTTCAGTTTGGAAATACTAGTTTTGACCACTTGACAGGTAAAATATGGAACCTATCCAAAAATAAACAACAACAAAAACAAATAAATTGACAAGTTAAAACAACAACATCATTTCTCTTTTATATTGCAATTATATGACAGTGTGGCATCTTTGGGGTTTTGTAGTGACATTAAAGTGTGACGGACTTGATGCAACAAAGCACCTAAATTACCTTGTTAATGTGAGAGGTGTGGATGGCTAGTTCTATTGTCAAACCATTTTATTTATAGCCTTGACTGGTTGCCTCTGAACACAAGTAATTTAGAACACATGTGAGTAATATGTGTTTGTAAAAGTATGTGTAATATAAAAATATCTAGGCCCAAAGTAAGTTCTGCATAAGAAGGAATCTGAAAGGACTTATATCACAAAAGGCGCAGGCGGCTATTTAGTGGCGCTTATGATGCATCCACCTTATAGTTATTGGGAGGAGCCAATGGAGATGCTTATTACATACTGTAGAAGGTGACATTGCAAATATGATGTTTACAGGTCAAACAAAGTTTGAAATAGTGTGCAAACAAGCCATCTACCTATAGCACACACAAGTAGGAGAGCTATGTTAGCAGGAAGAGGAAAAGAAAGTGTGGTCAGATTAAGTATTAAATCAGTTCACTGGCTTTTACTGGCTTTATAGGAAGACCTAATAAAAATACAGTAAAGATATATAAGATATGGCTTCAAATCAACTTTTAATTTTGGAAAAGCAGGGATTAAACTTTTAGCTAATTTTTGTTCTGAACTAGCTGGAGTTTGTACTTTCAATTAATTAATATTTATTTGGTACTGAGTCATTCAGAATCCACTCTGATTGGTCAGTGCCTGTTCAATAATGAGTGCAAAATATTTTGAATATTATTCCTTGTTGGGATCCAATATGTAAAGATGGCAGACCAGGCAACCTACTCCCGTTATAATTTTATTTAACAGTATCATATACCTATAACTTAAGAATCAAAAATATACTACTTCATGAACCAATAATACTTGATAATTGTTCTCTGTTGTCCTTTCTAGCTCTATGTTTCTACAATGTAATAGGTTCTATATTAAAAGCTTTGCTTGAAAGAAAAGACAGTCACAGTTATGCACTCAAGAGTTTACTAAGATACATAAAACAATTAGAACACGGTTAAGTGTCAAAGTTGGTAGAAATAATTATAAAAATCATGGCAGTTCAGAGGAATTCATAAACAATAGTTCGTTTTAATGAAGAGGCCAATCACAAACTGGTCTGGAGAGAAGGTAAAGATTTGGACAAAGGAAAGACGAGATGAAGGAACTGCTGCCGTCCAGGAAGTGGAACTGTGCATGGGGGTGGGCAGTGCAGTGAAGAACAGAAGACAGAGCAGTGACAAATGGGGCTGCCAGGATTTTTGCTTGCAAGGAGACTTGTAAACTGTAGTGAATGGGCAGCCAGAGGCTGCTAATCCAGTTGGGAGAGATGCCTTGACCTGGGCCAGGCAGCTTTAGTTATGCATGCCAAAAGGTCACTCACAGGGAAAGATGCTCTTTCCTGCTCCTCTACCCTTAAAACTAGACTGGTATAAGAATTACGACCTTCTTGGGTCAGTTGGCTCTCTCTCCTCTGCTGCTTCCTCGCCCATCGGACTGAGGGATAAGCCCTTCCCAGAGCAGGTACTTATTCTCACCTGTTTATTACCTGACTCTCTGTCAGTCTGTCTCTATCTGTCTTGCTCAATCCAAAGAGCATTGAGCCTCTTATTATCCCAGGAGTTCTTATTATCTCAGGCTTGGTGATTTGTTTATGGTAATATCTGGCCTTTGCAGGATGGAGAAGCTGAGTTTAGGCCCAAATCTCCAAATGCTCATCAGTTTTCTAGAATAATCTGCAGTTTTCAGACATGCTGCTAATATTACATATAACTCATATTTTCATTTGCCATTGCTCTTTGTATCTATCTCCCTTGAGAACCTTGTGAGTAGGGGGTGCACAGCAGGATGGGATATAGGAACTCCTGGGTCTCTTAGCTCAGTGCTCTAACAGAGTCTGAATGCTACCAGTACAATCTAATGGAAGGCAGACCAAATAATTTGAACTTGATGTAGCATATTAAAGGAAAAGGAAACGGAAGGATTTTGAATAGTAGAGTAACAATAACAGTGTTGTAGCCATAGCTGCAGGAAGAGTTAGGAAGGAGGGAGATGGAAATAAGTAGGCCAGAGAGAAGACAACTGCATTTAGTCGCGATAAAAGGTATTAAAAATGGCAATGGTAGAAAGATAAGGAAAGGAAGATCTGAGAGGCTTCTCAAAGAAAAAATGGCAGGACTTGTTCGCCAGTTATTAATAAGAAAGGGGGCAAAGGGGATTAGACCTTGAGATTAATAAACTGGGAGCATACATCTATTTGCTTAGCCAGGAAGCTACCGCTTCACATACTCCAGGGGAACACAGCAGTGCCCCCCCGCCCCCCTGAAGAATGAACACTCCTCCCTTCCCCCTCCAGTATGAAATTGTTGGGAGAGTGAGCGCATGCACAATAGAAGTCAGAATGGCGCAGGAGGTGGTTCTTGGACATAGAGGTAGGGTGGACCCATGAGAAGCCCAGGAAAGCTTAGAAAGTTGATTGGTTATTTTGAAAAAGGTCCTGGTCTTTCCCAAGCTTAAGATAATGTAATCCCAGGGAAGAAAGAAGAGCTCTCTCTCTCTCCCTCTCTCAATCTCTGACCCATGCTCACCCCATGTGCATGTGCATGCTCTCTCCATAACCCATTTGTGGCTCCAGCAGCTGAATGGCTGGCTGATGGCTGTGTTGACTGCAAGCTCAGTCTTAGGGTAGGATCCTGGATACCACATCGCAGGAATAGACTGCAGCCCGGAACTCAAGCTAAGCTAGCCAGATGGTAAGAAGGGCTGGACTGAATTAAGCTTGAATATGGCACAGAAACTCTAAGCTCTGGCTATTGTTTTAGTCTTTAAAGACATGGTTGGACTTTTTCCATGGCAGGATGAATGGAGATGGGACACAGGGGCAGCCTTCCACCCTAATAAATCTTGCTACACCACAATCTCCTGTGTGTGGATTGGTGAAATGCTTTGCTCTGATCCCATGAAAGATCTCCACTTCTACTGGCAGCAAGGTTATGCTGTTGAAAGATGATTTGAGAGTTCCTATTTCAGGAGCCTGGAAGATTGCTGATTTTACAATACTAAGGAATATACTGGGGATGGGGAGTCTTCCTCTCTCCCCAAGGGAGATGATAAAAAACCTTAGTGAAGAATGCCCTGGCTGGTGTGGCTCAGTGGATTGAGCGCTAACCTGCAAACCAAAAGGTCACCAGTTCGATTCCCAGTCAGGGGCACATGACTGTGTTGTGGGTCAGGTCCTCAGTGGGGGGTATGCAGGAGGCAACCACACATTGATGTTTCTCTCCCTCTCTTTCTCTTTCCCTTCCCTTCTCTCTAAAAAATAAATAAATAAATAAATAAATAAATAAATAAATAAATAAATAAAATCTTTGAACAAAACCTTAGTGAAGGTGAAGTAATTATAGGACATATTCAATTTCAGTTTTTTGAAACATAAGATTAGAAGGGAGGAAGTCACACATGAAGACATAGAACTGACAGGACAGGGAGACTAATTAATAGAAGGTTACACAAAATAAGTAAAGGTTCTACAAATGCACAAATGGCCAGGAACTAAGAGTAAGCACAGATAGGACACATAAAGAGAAAAATATATGAAAAAAGAGGCTGGCCAGGGAGGAGGAGAGCCAGGAAAGGCCATCAGGTAAAGAAAACAATAGAAATTAAAATAAGGAATACTAAATAGGTTACGTGTAAAGTAATGTCAAGATGGACGTTGTCAACATAAAAACGTTTTGACTACATAATTCTCTGAGAGTATACTTACATGATGGATCATTTAAAATAACTCTTCAATATCAATCCCCAATTGATTTGCTGCTCTTCAGAATCATTCCCTCATCCTATAAAAGTGGAAAGTGCACTGTGAATACCATCTAAATAAAATCTTTTCCTATGTTTGAACACTATTAATTGTTCTCAAAGTCATTCTATTATAAGTTAAATGATTTCAATTCCTTAAGACCTATACTCTTTTCTTTTCATTGCTATCCTATGAACTCTCCCCAACTTAATAGCTACTGATTGTACCTAGGCTAAAATATCTGCTTCTAAGGTCTGCCTAAACCTATAGAAATAGGGAGAACTTATGTAACCCCTGAAATCTTTGAGTACAATGAGATGTTTAGACTTATTAGGAGTTTCAGTCAGTAAGAATAAACTCATTTGAATGAATTCCAGGACCTCATTTTCTGTATTTTTTCCCCACACTATTAAGGCTGTATTTTTAAACTCTTAAAAATGTTAACTGAAATACAAGATGCAATCCATATACCTAGAACTGCTGTCTGTTAGCAACCAAAAAAAAAAAAGATGTTCGTTGGCACCAACTAATAAGATAAGAAACATAAAATAAAAAGAGGCAATGGAAATGCAGGCACTAGCTACAGTCTTTAGTCTGTGCTATGTTGAAGTGAGAAGTTACTTTCAGAGAAACAACACGGTGACAGGGTGCATCCAGTCCTGCTGATCTCATTCGCTGTTTTCTTATTTGAATTGTTAAGTTACAGGTAAGATAATTTCAATGGTGAGCAGAAACATCTGGGCTTTGGTTCCCAAACCTTGGACGGAAGTATCCAAGGCTGATTATTACAACTTTTTTCCAGGCTTCACAAAATGTACCTCAAGTAGTACCATGCTGATCATATAGTTAGGGCTATTTTTCAATAGTTATTTCTATACAGTTATTGGACTTAATGCATTTAGTCCACCATGGTGGAAACTTTGTCTATTTTATTCCTTTAAGGCCATGTAGGAAAAGTCTGGGTTATTTCTCCAATACTCTCTGATATCCTGAAGTACTAAAGCTCCTTCAAATGCCCTTGTACATGTAGGAAATGGCAACTGCCTAGAAGGATCCAGCCCAGTACATATTTTTATTATGGTCATATTTTCTTAATTAAGAAACTGGGATACAAAGTCAATATTTGTTGAGCTTCTAACACAGAAAAAATACTTAGATACACTTTCATTAAATTCTGATAGCAGTTTTATGATATTCATGTTCATTTCCATTTTATAGCTCCATAAACAGACTCAGAGAAGTTCAGTAACTTGCCAAAGGTCACATCACTCACAAAATGGCAGAAGTGGGAGTCGATGCCAAGACTCAGTTGCTACAAATCCCTTTGTTATTGGTCTAGTCAGACAGAAGGAGCTAAAGTGAAGGTACGTTATGAACAAGCCTAAGACAATACTGGCAGCCAAACATAAGGCTTTGGAAAGGACCAGCATTTTGTCTTTGGGGATATTACTCTTAATTTGGTTATTAAGAAACAAAAGACCCAGAAAAAACCTTTGCCTTTTTCAGATGGGCAGGCCTGCTCTAGGAAGGAAATCTTAGGATGCTCACCTTAGCCTAATTTTAATTAAATATGGTGGATAGGAAGGTGCCAAGCAGGGGCCCGGTAGCTAGATCAGCCCCTGCGTCCCGAAGGAGCAGGGATTTACCTGCTGTGGGTATTCATCTCTGTCTCCACTGCCTGTAAATTGCCTGCTTCCTTTCAGATCGCTCTCCCCACCTTCTTTCTCCCTTGTCCAAAATGACTGAAACACCCAATGTTGCCTCGTTGTTTTTGGAATTTTTATGCTTAAGTGAATTGCCTGTGCACACACATTGAAATTTGATTTTCTACTGTGAATCTGTTTCTATCAATGTGATTATGAGCCCAGCTAGAAAAACTTAGAGGTGAGAGGACAAGTGTTATTATTTTAGCCTCTAAAGTTTCCACACGAAACAGTTCGTTCGGCCACACTTCCTTCACTGTAGGAAACGAACCCTTATTCCCACGAAGCTACCGTGCTCCCCAAACCGCAGACCGTTTGCTCCCTTAGGAATAGAGGGATTTGAATAGACGTCAGTTAAGCTAAACAATCAAACAAATATGCATTACCCATCCTTTTCTTTTCTCCAGTGTAATACCTTTGAAGCCACAATTTGAAGAAAAACAGGAGGAATAAGTATCTTTTGCAAATATTTCCTTAGGCAAGGAGATTAAACCCAAATATTTAATAAAAAAATCCTCAACAATTAAACTTGCTTCAAAGAAAAGCATCTGAACCAACGTGCCATTTCAGAGGAAAACAACAGTGAAATAAGCTGTGTGAACACAAGGAGAACATGCTCTATCCATTGTGCCCGTTGGAATAACACATACATGCAGAGTACAAGCAGTTTGAGAAATACGTAGTGACGATTTTTCCACTTCTTCAATCAATATTGTTAGGCATTATGCAGGGCAAAAGCTGATTCACACTTGCATTGGAGTTCTCTTGCTGAGACCTAGTGGATGGGGACAGCGAGAACTGTAACATGGACACTCTGGGGCTGGAGCTGAACTCATTCCTCCACGTGGACTGAAGAAGCAGAGGCAGCTAGGCTGCGAGATGATGCAATCCCTGAAACAGAAGCACAGTGTTCGAGACTGCGGACTCTGTCCATAGCCAGACAGCTGTGTTTAAGCTTGGTTTCATCATCATAAGCTATGTGACCTTGGGCAAGTTACATAACCCTTTTCTGCTTTCTGTTCCCTATGAGATGGTTGTAGAATAGTGCCCACTTTATAGGATCCTTGGGGGCACTAAATGACTTAATTTATGTAAGGTGCTTAATGATAAGACCTGGTACCTAGGAAGAATGATGCTGTGGACTGGCTTGCTGAGGCCTTAACTCCCAATGTGACTATATTTAGAGTTAAGGTGTTTAGTAGTAATTAAAATTAAGTGAGGTCATATGGGTGAAGTCCTAGTCTGAGAGGATTGGTGGCTGTACCTGAAGAGGAAGGTCTCTCTTCATGTCCAGGCTCTGAGGAAAGGCCACGTGGAAACACAGAGAGAAAGCAGCTATCTGCAAGCCAGGAAGAGAAACCTCACCGAAAACAGGACTGGCTGGCACCAAGGTCTGGGATCCACCAGCCTCCAGCTGTGAGAAATAAAGTTCTGCTGTGCAAGCCACCAGTCTGCGGTATTTTGTTGCAGCAGCCTGAGCAGACTAATACACGTGACGTCAGTTTTGCTATCATGGTTATTCTGATATTAGTTCCTGGTTCTAGTTCTAGTTGCTAGAAGCTTTCTGAGGGGTAGTCAATTCCTACCTTGAAGTTCTAAGAGGCAGCATCATCATCAATTTCCTAGTGTTTGCTCAAATAACTAAAGTAGGGTTCTGTAACAGATAGCTGGAGAGTCTTCCCAATGAGCGGTAAGTTGGAGGTTGGAGTTGTAGCTCATGGCTGGGGTGAAAGTGTCATGGAAGCGGTGGGATTAAAGCTCGCATTTTAAAGTGGTGAGTCTTTTAACCAGCAGAGAGAGAGAAAATGCCGGATCACTGAGACCACAGCTTAGAGTTGCGTGTGTTGTGCATGTCACAACAGTACACGCCAGACTCAGTGACAATAACACAGATATGAAATTTGGATTATTCTACACTCAGATTTCATAGTTACAGAAAACCATCTATCAATGTATCTTAAATGCATTAAATAAAGGTACAAAATTCAAATTTAAATGTCTAGATGCCTTAATAAAACCTAAAGCATAGTTAAATAGGTAAAGTTACTTTTACCTCTTTTGTTATGTTCAGTGAGGATGCAAACCCTATGAATACTTTCAATTTTATTCATAATTATCATAGCGAAGAATCATAAAATTTCAAGTTCTCTCAGATTTTATAGCAAATTTGTTAGCTTGTTTAGGTCTTTGTTGGACATATAATTTATGCCTTCTACTGATAAGTGCTTTGTCAAATGTAATATTAAAATAGGCAAATAATTGCCTATCTAACTCGTTATACTACTTCATTTACATTTCTGAGTGAACCATCCTGTAAAAATCAAAAGAGCTTCTAAAGTCTTGCTCCTTTAAGCCAACTCTTATCTATAGGAGCTCTCAGAGGTGAATTCATCCCTACTTCCTTTTTAAAACTTTAAAGATAACCCATTCTAAAGCAACATTAGAAGATATATTCCCTCAAATAGCTTATAAAATTAAGCACTCAAGAAAGACATTGCCTGAAAACTATTATTTAAATATTATCATTTAAGTATGCATTGACATATTCTGACCCCAAGTAATTTTTTAAATTCAGAAAACATGTGCTAATAACATTTTAAATTATTTTGTCTTTTATTTATTTATTTATTTTATTACTTTATTCTTGTTCAGTTGCAGTTGTCTGCATTTTCTCCCCACCGCTCCCCGCCACCCCATCCAAACCCATCTCCCTCCTTTGCTTCCACCCTCCCCCTTGGTTTTGTCCATGTGTCCTTTATAGTAGTTCCTGAAAACCCTTCTCTCCACAGCCCCCCACCCTCCCCTCTGGCTATTGTTAGATTGTTCTTAATTTTAATGTCTCTGGTTATATTTGCTTGCTTTTATAATAACATTTGTTAATATCACTTAAAATGCCCAAGAGGAGACATGACTTTTGACCTGAACAGGTAGCTGAAAGGCAGGGGAGTTGTTTTCTTTTCTATGGCTTTAAAAAAATTAATTTATTTTTATTTTATTTATTTATTTTAACTTTATTGTTGTTCAATTACAGTTGTCTGCATACTCTCCCCTCCCCTCCCCCTCCAATCCCACCTCCCTTCCCTACCTCCCTACCCACCCTTGGTTCTGTCCATGTGTCCTCTATAGTGGTTCCTGAAAACCCTTCTCCCCATTGTCCCCTCCCCCCTCCCCCCCGGCTATTGTTAGATTGTTCTTAATTTCAATGTCTCTGGTTAAGTTTTGCTTGCTTTTTGCTTTTGTTGATTATGTTCTGGTTAAAGGTGAGATCATATGGTATTTGTCCCTCACCTCCTGGCTTACTTCACTTAGCATAATGCTCTCCAGTTCCATCCATGCTGTTGCAAAGGGTATAAGCTCCTTCTTCCTTTCTGCTGCGTAGAATCCCATTGTGTAAATGTACCATAGTTTCTTATTCATTCATTTGTAGATGGGCACTTACGTTGTTTCCAGCACTTGGCTATTGTGAATTGTGCTGCTATGAACATTGGAGTGCATAGGTTCTTTTGAATTGGTTTTTCAGGGTTCTTAGGGTATAATTTCAGTAGTGGAATTGCTGGGTCAAAAGGCAGTTCCATTTTCAGTTTTCTGAGGTAATTCCATACTGTTTTCCACAGTGGCTGCACCAGTCTGCATTCCCACCAACAGTGCAGTAGGGTTCCCTTTTCTCCACATCCCCTCCAACAGTTATCTGTTGCTTTGTTGATAAGTAACAGGCGCACCGAGGGAAAATATAATTTATTTTTAGAGAGAGGGGTAGGGAGGGAAAAAGAGAGGGAAATATCAATGTGTGGTTGCCTCTCACGTGCTTCCTACTGGGAACCCGGCCGGCAACCCAGGCGTGTGCCCTGACTGGGGATCAAACCAGCGACCCTTTGGTTTGCAGACCTGCACTCAATCCACTGAGCCACACCAGCCAGGGCTGTTTTCTTTTCTGTGGCTTTTAACAAAATCATGACCTCTCAATAGTCTCCTCTTTCCAAAAAATTGGCCCACTGTTCAGGTGTCACCCATTTTTAGCAAGGCATATATAAATTTCTAGGCTGGGTAGGAAAAGCATCCATTCCTTGTTTTGTTTATTTCTAAAGCATATATTGACTATTTTATATGTGTCAGCCAAAGATTCTAAGCAAAGAATCTCATAGAGCCAATACAGGAAGAATGTGCTTTGGAGACATCCGCTGTAGCTCTCTCAAGTAGCCTATGTCAGCCATTCGATGCCCACTGGTCCAGATACCCTCACATGCAACAAATTGGTTTTTTATTGTTTGTTTTCTTGTTTTTACTTAAGTTCATTTCCTTGTGAAATGTCTTCAATTAATAAAACAACACTGGCATTATTCTCATGAAAATATTTTATGATTTAGACAACATAACAATATTCAAATTTAATAATATTCAGCTCATTTAATTAGTCCTTGCTTCTCTACTACAATCCCAAATTCTTCTGTTCTCTCCTTATAAAAAGCTAATATTCCAGATCTTTACTTGCTTTTGCTATTACTAATGCAGGATTCAGTGTTTGCACATAGGTTTTAAAAGACTTAACCTTAGTATTTACATTTTTATTAGGTTCCTTCTTTCCCAAACTTGAAAAATAATGTATGATTAGAACCTAGGTTTGAAGTTAGACAGAATTGAGATTCATACCCTTATTCTACCAGTTACTCATTGTGTGCTTCTAGACAAGTTACACTTCTCTGGTGCTCAGTTTCCAGACCTAAAAATGGGGTAATACTATTTTTCTAAAAGCAGGGCTGTGCAGATTAAATAATACATTCTTAGCTTAGCAGAGGAATATACCGTGTCTCTATAGCTTTGCCCCTGACCCCCAACCAGTTTCTCTGTTACGTCTGAACTCACATGCAGTTAAGAATGGCTCCGCTATTCAGTAGAGCCAAGCATCTTCACATGTTGCTCTCACTTGCATTCTGGGTGTTCCATTACAGTAGTCACGTAGCCTTGGAGGGGAACGCCATCTTTTCATGGCCCTTGACACTATCACATAAGCTCCCTTGCCTGGCCAGAAGCAAGCTTTCTATGTCTTCCTGTTATCATGCTTCCCCACTTCTCTTGGTGCCCCTAAATGACTCATTTCTCATATAATTCTTTTTTGAAATTTAATCTTTATTGTATATTTTCCATTACCATTTAGTCCCCTTATACCTCCTCCCTTAGCAATCACCACACTGTTGTCCATATCCATGAGTCCTTTTTCCTCTTTGCTCAGTCACTCCAGCCCCAACCCCCTAGTCCCCTCCCCACACTAGCTTCATCTGCTTTGCATCTATGAGTCTGTCTCTGTTTTGTTTGTTAGTTCAGTTTGTTCATTATATTCTACATATGAATGAAATCACATGGTATGTATTTGACTGGCTTATTTCAGGTCTATCCATACTGTTCCAAAGGCTAAAATTTTCTTGTTTTTTATGGCCGAGTAGAATTCCATTGTTTGTTGTATAATTCTTCCATTCCCTCCAATTCCAAGGAAAGATCCTACACAATACCATTATCAACACCAAAGCACTTTCAACCTAAAGTAAAATCAATTTCTAGCAAGAAGGATGGTTTATCTTCATTCATTGGACAGATAGTGCATATATACACAGACTTAGACAAGTTTTGATTGACTTGGAAAGCCAGTTGTAACAGCCTATTTCAGATGTATGCTATGGCAATGTAAATTCATGGTGGCAAGAATGGTTTCATTAGTGGTTATTTTACCTTTCTACAGATTCTTCTGGTAATTTCATGTTTTATTCTTCTTGAAGCCTAAATTTTAGAACCCATTAGTTTTAATCCAGTTCCAAGAGTGCAACAGGACATAAGGACACCATTTTTCTTTCTGACACCATTCTGTTCTGCCAACAGGGAAGCTTTCCATTTGAAGTGTGAGATGACCATTGTCCACAGTCAGACTGGTGGCTTTTTTCCTCTTGTCATCTTCTCTCACTCATGAAATGCCCTGCACTTTCAGAAATGTTTTAGAGTTTGATGACATCCCACCCTATAATTGCACAGTATAGTCTTACCACATAGTTACAAACAATAGAGTTCCCATATAATATATGCAAGAAGAAATCCTTTGAATCATCTGTGAGGCATAAAATTACCATGTGTGTGAAAGAAATGAAGTGATTTTCCCCCCCTAAGGTAAAATGTGCTTGGTTAAATCCTTATGCTGAAATTCTCCACAGAGCCGTGTCTATATCCACGGACTTCCAAACTTCCCTGGGCAATAAAAACGATGAATTAGAAATTAACGAAGAGGAACTAGGGAGAGAACTCATTTTGTTTATTTATTTTATCACTTGGGAAATATTGTATAATATAAATTATAACACACAAATTATTTAATACAAATGAATGGACCCCCCACTTTTTTGAAGGGGTAGGGATGGTGATTTTGGAAAAATAACAACGCATCAGAAAGAAACACCTCCTTTCCCCCATAGTCCTGGGAAAAGAACTTCAGGGCTTACCTGGCAAGTTTGAGGTAGAAACAAGTATTATACATGCCTGTTACTTTAAAGGAAGCAAAACCATGAGAGATATAAAAGAACTTTAATGAGTGAACTTCCAAAATTTATGTACATTGAGGGGTATTAGAAACATCTAGGCCTGGCTGGTGTAGCTCAATGGATTGAGCATGGGCTGCAAACTAAAGGGTTGTTGGTCCGATTCCCAGTCAGGGCATGTGCCTGGGTTGCAGGCCAGGTCCCCAGTGAGGGCCATGTGAGAGGCAACCACACATTGATGTTTCTCTCCCTCTCTTTCTCCCTCCCTTCCCCTCTCTCTAAAAATAAATAAATAAAATCTTACAAAAAAAAGAAACATTTACACTGGTGGGGAAAAAGAAAACTATTTAAAATAGGTATATTCTATCCCTGACCTTGATTTCTTTTAGTTATTTTCCATTACCAACAACTTTTCAAAGAATTTATAGTAACCAAATATTTTTCTTTAAAATAATAACTTGCAAATTAAAAATGTCAATAAATATTAAATAGTTACTTAATCTGCTTCCTTTATATTTTGAAATAAATAGTCCGCATTAAAGTCCATGGGAAATGGTTTAGCTAACATTTTCTCAAGAAAGTTACCCATTTACCCTGAAATTTCTACAATAGATTTATTTTTTCTTTCTATTGAATTCATTGGGGAGGCACTGGTTAACACAATTATACAGGTTTCAGGTGCACAGTTCTACAACACATCATCTCTACACTGTATTGTGTTTACTACCCCAAATCAAGTCTCCTATCATCACCATTATTCCCCCCATATCTTCCTCCACCCCCCATACTGTTGTCCTGGTCCATGAGTTTTTTTTTTCTTTTTTTCTCAATCCCTCCACCACCTCCACCCAGACCCCAGCCCCTGACGGTGGTCAGCCTGGTCTCTGTCTATAGATCTGACTCTATTTTGCTTGACAGTGCATTTTTTTTGAAATCACATGATTTTTGTCTTTCTCTGATTTGCTTATTTCACTTAGCATAATGCTCTCCCAGGTCCCTCCATGCTGTCACAAAGGGTAAGAGTTCCTTCTTTTTTCCTGCTGAGTAGTATTCCATTGTGTAAATGTACCACAGCTTTTTAATCTACTCATCCTTTGATGGGTGCTTGGGCTGTTTCCAAATCTTGGCTATTGTAAATAACACTTACAATGAATTGATGCATATATTCTTTTGAATGAGTGTTTTGGGTTTCTTAAGACATATACCCAGAAGTGGAATTGCTGGGTCATAAGGCAGTTCCATTTTCAATTTTTGGGGGTAACTTCATACTGCTTTCCATAGTTGCTGCACCAATCTGCATTCCCACCAACAGTGCACAAGAGTTCTCTTTTCTTCTCATCCTCACCAGTACTTGTTGCTTGGTGATTCATTGATGATGGCCATTCCAACAGGTGTGAGATGATATCTCATTGTGGTTTTAATTTGCATTTCTCTGCTGATTGGTTATGTTGAGCACCTTCTCATATGTTTATTGTCCATCTGTTTGCTCTTTTTGGAGAAGTGTCTATTCAGGTCCTCGGAGTTTATTTTTTGGTTCTCTATTCTGTTCCATGGATATATATGTCTGTTTTTATGCCAGTACCATGATGTTTTGATTATTATGACCTTGTAGTATAGTTTGATTAGGTAGTGTGATTCCTTCAACTTTGTTCTTTCTCCAGGTTGCTGTGGCTACTCAGGGGTCTTTATGGTTCCATATAAACTTTTGGAATATTTGTTCTAGTTATGTGCGATATGCCATTGGTATCTTGATAGAAATTTTGTTGAATCTATAGATTGCTTTGAGTAGTATGGACATTTAATGATGTTAATTCTTCCTATCCATGAACACGGTATATGCTTCTAGTTATACAATAGATTTCTTTATGTCACATTCTTGCTTAACCTGTATTGGCTCCATGGCATTCTTGGTCGACTCAATCATCATTAAATCTTTGTTTTTTTTCTTGAGACTACCTGCCCACCATAGAGATCCTAAATTACAACTCTACAACAATAGAATTAATAGGGGCAGCTACTAAGGCAAGGGAAAAATGGAAGAAATATCCAACAGTATTAATAATTCTTGAGGCATTAAGTTTGTTAAAGAAGACAGGTTAATAAAAAAAAGAATGAGCCCTGGCTGGTGTAGCTCAGTGGATTGAGCGCGGGCTGGGAACCAAAGGGTCCCGGTTCGATTCCCAGTCAGGGCACATGCCTGGGTTGCAGGCCAGGTCCCCAGTGAGGGCCATGTGAGAGGCAACCACACATTGCTGTTTCTCTCCCTCTCTTTCTCCCTCCCTTCCCCTCTCTCTAAAAATAAATAAAATCTTTTAAAAAAGAAAAGAATGTATAAAAAAAGAATGAAAAACAAATATAGTTTGCTTTCAAGTCACCTGTTCTGAGCAAAAAAAAAAATCATGTTATTGTCAAATAAATTGGTAATTTGGGCTGCACCACAGAGTAGGTAGACAAAGAACCATGAATCAGAGAGCCTCCTGTTAACACAAAGAGTACCAAGTACTCTGATAAAAGCAATGAATTTCCCAGGCAAGCACCAAGAACTGGATCCAGTCCAGATATGATGATAGCACATTAATAAGCTAATTCCTTTAGCTCCCTCTTCATTTTCTGAGGCTCACTTGCAGAGTGGCAATGCCGTTAACTCTGGATGAGGTGCTTCGCCCAATAAGTACTTCCTGATTAAATTTGCTGATTGGGCCTTCTCTGTTCACTTCACTCTCTATCCCTATGGGAAATAAACCCTCACACAGGAGCCTTCATAGGACACAGAAGTGGCACCATAAACGGTAGGAGTATATAGTGACTGAACGAACAAATGACTGAACAGTTCATACGACATCAAGAGTTAAACTCGAATTGTTAGGTTAGTGGTCACCAGGTAAGGTAACAACGTGATAAAGCTTAAAGACACTTCAAAATTGATGTATCCACTACATGACCCTATTTATTCAATTTAGAAAACACTGCACAAAAATACAGTTTAAACTCTTGTTTATTTAAAAAGTTTGGGAGGTGGGTGGTAAGATGTATACTTGTTTGAAAAAGGTTTCTTTTTTTATTATTCATCATAATTTTTTTGCAAAGAAACCTAGTAAAATTTTTGTTTGTCGGCTGGTTGATTTCTGCCCTGACGATTACCTAAGAATACCATGACTCTGCCACTCAGGAGAAAAGACTAAAAAGTTCTAACCCAGGCAAATTACCTGGCACTGTACATTTCCTATGAGGAAAGAAATGTCACAGAAGTAACAGGTGCTGTCTTATGTATTTTTTTTCAGAGTAGTATTCATGGAAAAGAAGACAATGGAAAAATAGTTAAAATATGCCATAGACAATAAAAGTGGAGTCTGCAAGCCCAACTCCTAACGCAGCAAATAACATACAAGATACCCATGAACAGTCACAATGCTGAAATTGGGCTAAAATGCTACAACCCAGCAAGCAGAGTTCATTAAAAACAACCCTTTTATGAGTCAAGAGATGATGATATATTAGGAAAATAAGGTTTATAAAAAACTTAGTTTTTGACAATTGGCACCATGAAGCAGTTACTATCTCTGATTAGTAAAACAGTTCGTTTGAAAGCAATCAGTTTTGAAGAACACAGACAGGAGGGCGGGTTTAAAAACATACAAGGTTTATATAGAGGGCTATTATTTTACAAACAACAAATGATTTAAAATAGTCTGAACTAACAATTATTCGGAGTCACTTTCATGTTATGGAACTCAATAAATAATAGTTTTAAAAAACTTCACACGGTTTTTCTCGATCTACTTGTAATTGGAGGGCATTATGAGTTGCATGTGGCTCGTGTTTCCAGATACTGGGTGTTGAAAGATTTATTCACGTTGAGCTGTGCCCTAAGGTAATTTTAGTTTTCATAAAACCTAATTCCACAATTATAACCATCTGAGAAAATGAGTATTCTTCCTATCTAACACTGGAGGAAGAAGAAACATTTTTAGTGTAAGTTTGATCCTCACAAGTGATTGTTTTTTCATGTTCTTTAAACTACTTAGTTTTTTTTCTTATTAGACCCTCAACCCACAAATGTTCAACTGTCATAAAAGATCAGTGTTACTGAACTGCCAGCATTAATCTTTTGTTTGAAATGTATGAAGAAAGACAAATAAAGGAGATATTGCAAAATGTCTTTGTGAAGTAGAAGCAGATATTGAAATGATAAATAGCATAACCTGCAAACACCAGTTATAATGTTCTTGGGTAAAAGAAATTCCTGAATATCAAAGACAGTGGCGTCACTGTCAGGTGATCCATCAATAAACCAGGGACAACTCCTGACATTGGACCTTTGGTTCTTGCAATGCTGTGCTAAATAAGCATCTCCCCTTGCCTGTCTGAATGCCACATGCCCATTTCCAGAAATGCTGCTGCAGATCAGTAACACTGTCATGTTCGTTTTGTCAACTCCATGCCGATTACCCTTTCCTATCTCCACTTAGGTAACATTATCAAGGAGCGATCTCTCATAAAACCTTTTCTAATGTAGCTGTATTTGATAATTTCTGTAAGGGGCTCCCATAAATAAACTTTGCAGAAACACGCATGTGTTTTCCAAGATTTGACTCTTAGGTCACAGAAAGAGGAAAGACTTACCA
The DNA here is from genome assembly GCA_004026765.1 of Micronycteris hirsuta. Taxonomy (NCBI): domain Eukaryota; kingdom Metazoa; phylum Chordata; class Mammalia; order Chiroptera; family Phyllostomidae; genus Micronycteris; species Micronycteris hirsuta. Next base: position 11,883 of record PVJI01005343.1, on the reverse strand, counting down.
GTAAGCCTTTGGGAATTTAAAAATCAAAAGGAGAATGAAGTCATCCATTCTATGTATTTTCATTTTCTCAAGTGGGATACCGGAGGATGGTGTATCTAATTCTTTGAGATGCTTCAGCAATGACCCTACTTCCATACCTTACTAACCTACTCCTATTTATTTTGTTTTGACAAATTGTTTATGAAGCATCTGCAACTGATGCACATATCACAGAATTATTTCTGCCAGGCTCCCTCTGTGACCTGCCCGCGGGACATGACATGCTCCAAGATGTGTCGCCCTATCAACCCGCATTTTTCCAGGACAATGCAAATTATGGCAAATTCCATCATCCTGAATTATGTACTTCATGCTAATCTCACTAATTCTAAAGAATCAGGAGGGCTTGCTGTTCTGCTGAAGGGCATGCTGTCTGATTGAATGATAGAACAGCAACATTTGCCGTCCCCTTCTCCCAATCCCCGCTGTGGCCACCACTGCCCCACTTCTGCCTGGCAACTGCTCTGGCTGTGTAACATCCAGACCAGAATTATCTTTACTGTCTGCCAGGAAGCTGCACGTCACCAGTCAAGGTAGTTCTCAAGTCCAGGAAATAAAAGGCAGTTTGGTGGTAAAACGAAACGAGGAAATAGTATTTTTACTGACAGGTGGATATGCACATTCATTTTTAGCTATTTAAAAGGAAGAGTTCATAGAAAACTTATCATTTACATGATAAAGCCAGACAGTTTCTGGACCCGAATGCTCTCCACGAGGAGTGTTTTGCTGCTGGATCCGTGCAAAGGGACACCTGAGAAGTCTTTCAACAGCCGACCTTGAGGACAGTCCCTTTGTGGCGCAGAAGGTGGCAGTATTGCTACATGAAAGAAGGCCAAAGTCTACGTGCTATTCCAGGGCCACGCTCCTGAAATAAACATGTTTAATTCCCAAAGAAACATACATTTTATCCGGTGGCATAATTTACTTATAACATTAAAACTCAAACATGGAGCAATTTGTAGCAATAACCATGATTATGCTGTTAGTGGCCCAAATGTCACTGTCTAGATTAGGCTAAATGATACCTAGCACCGAAGAGCTCCTGTGATTTATTTTTTATGATCATGGGTAGAACTTGCATGTTTAAAAGGCTCACCAGAAAACTGCCTTCAATAAATAAAAAGGATGAAAAGATTGAAAGAATCTCATAATATTGTTTGGAGATGTGATTGTAAAAAACTGTCATTGGAATGAGGCAGATTTTAAATCTTAGAGACACTTCCAAAAAAAAAAAAAGGTAATATCTTGAGCATTTCAATTGTTGTTTTAATTTTAAAATATTTTTCTGTAAGCCAATAACTCACCTTAAATTATAGTAAATTAAAATATATCTAAACTCTTTAGTCCTGCATGTGTCTTCTACAATTGTGAGAAATATTTGAAATACATGTAATGCACTAAGATGGACTATTTTAACTAATTCTAGAAAATGCAGTATGTATAGACCTGTTGACATGCATTAGGAGTAAAAAAATATTATTCAAACTTCAATAATTTACTTTTGGAGTCCTGGTATAATCTGTACTTCTACCTGGAATCCATGTAATATTATAGAGCATTTCTGTTCACTATGTCCATCCAATCGAAATTGGGATGCGTTATCAAGGAAGAAGGACTGTAAACCATACTATTTAAAGCTTAAAAAGGATTTTACAATAAACACATTTTCTTGGGTACTAAAATCAGGGCAAATTTATGTCAGCATTTACATCACCTGTGCTTCAATGGAATGTTGCATAATTGGTTTAATGCTTTAGTGAGTCCTTACATAATGAGCTTCGTAAGTACACAGCACAAATCGACATTAAAGTATTACCGAAAAGAGACAGGAAGATCTCTGGCTGTCTACTTTACTCCCCACGAGGCCCAAGCCCCTCTGAGGAATACGCAGTGTGAGCATGGCTGCAGCAAAGGCACTGGGCACACCCCGTGCATGCTGTGGCTTGTTGACATGAAGCAGGGCAGGCAGACACCAATAATACATGAAGTGCGGTTCAGAGGCAATTAGGATCAGTTGTCAAGGCCAGGCCATTAATGAAAGAACATGTCAGAGGAGCTGGAGACTTCAATGGTTGAGGGCAAGAAGGCGATTTAGTGTGACAGATCGAGTCCTTCCAGTGTCCTCAGTGGTACATGCTAATACCAGCCTTAACAACCTTTTGTGGCAGTGCATAATGCGACTAACATGGACTTTGATTCGGCAAAATGACTGCTGCCACTGTTAGTCTGTCTCATTCGAATAACAGTAAAAGTATTGCTACAAATAATTATCCACTTCCGTCCCTGCCTCCTGCACTCAGTGCGTCCACCCTTTGCACACGCCGCAGTGTTCCTTACTAGAAAGTTAGGGTGTTTTTCACTTTTGATGTGATACTTTTTTTTTTTTGGCAGCACATATCATCCCAACTAATTAATTACAACGGATTTTAGAAGGCAAAATAAATAATTAAACTCATCCCACTCTCACAGAATTAATTAACATGAAAAATTCCTACCACAAGTCAAATTTCTCTGAAAGAAACAATGTCCACCACATAACTCACTCAGAGGCAATAAGGGGAGTGGCTTACCCAGGTTCAAAGCCATGAGAGGAAAATTAATCTAATTCTCAAAGTGGTGAAAACAGGATGATTACAGAAAATCACCTCACTGCCATTTTTTGTTCTTATCATTTGATAGTAATTTAAAATAAAAACTTACATGCCATAACCTAACAATGGATAATAAACAGGAAAAATATTTTAAACACTGGTTAGCAATTCAGGTAAACAATAAACAAGGTATTTTAACATAGTTCAGCCTACAGATTTTTATGTTACAAAACAATTCCATAGTATCACACTCTTAAATTGTGTTTAATGTATAAATCCTACAATTTGTTAATTTCTGGTTCTTTGAAATGTTTTGCTTTTGGGGTCAAATATTCCTATGAAGGGGAAACTGACTTAGAGAGTAAAGGGTATAAGTTTTCTTATAATCTCTTAATGTTTGCACCCCTCCCAATTTTCCAGGATTTGCTCCAGCATCTCAGCTACGATGTTATGATACCTTAGGGTTTAAGGCCGACAGCTCAGCTTTGCCTGCTTCGCAGCCACCAGACGGATGTGAAGGAAGGTATTTGGGTAGAGATTAATGGGGATCCTGTTGTCAGGCTGGTCACTTCTTATGACATACACACTTCTTTTCCTGGGTTTTATTTTTTCTTCTCTTCTGAGATAGTTTTTATTTCTTTATTTCCAATCTCATATACCACTATTTTCTCTTTTTAAAAAATTATGCACCATTCCCTTTGCTCATTTTTCCCCTCACCTTAGCCATTACCACTCCTTCCCCCAATACTCGGTTCATTACCAGCTTTCTTGTTTCTTAATATAAGCATATTTCTACCTTTCTGAGGAAAGCTTTCAGAACTGAGCCCTCAAAGGAATACTAGTGTTAAAAGAATCAATACAAACACCTAAATTTTCATGCAACCCCAGATCTCGTTTTCATAAAGTTTTTTGATAAAAATATATTTATGAAAAAAAGGTTACCAAGCTAAAAAAAGACATATTCCTTATAGTTGAATCCAAAGTAAGCACACTTTCCAAACACCTGGCAATCTTATTAAGCCATTATTGCATTAAAAATATTCTACAAATGCAAATTGTCTATACCCATCCTTAGCGATAGTGAATATATCCCCCTCTAGAGAGAAGTTCGATGAACTAATGATCAGCTCTCGGCCAGTCTTCAAGATATCTACTTAAGATCAGCCCTTCAAGTCTGGGTCTCTGTTATGAAACAAGATATTTCTGCATCTTGATATGTGAGGATTTGATACCTGCTTTTCCCTCTGAACTGTTAGGGTTGATATAACAGTTCACCTGGAACTGGTTCACCTGGTGATGGGACTGGTTTTTATTGATTATTTTTTTAGCATTCAAGACACAGAAATAGACCCACCGGGCTAAAAGTGAATAGCACAAAGTTGATGATGATGCTGCCATTAGTAGGACTTCAGGGTTTGCTGAAGTAAAAATGATTTCCTATTTATTCATTTGAACAACAAAAAATTTCAACTCTATCAAAAGGAAATGCTGGGAAACTTATTTAACAAAAAGTAATTTTTGAAGTCAGCAACTTTTTTGAGATGGCCCTTTGATACTGTGATTAGTCTCTTTCCTTCTTTGTTTGAAAACCTGGCATTTGTCACCTGCCATAATGTGTTTACTTTCAGCATAACATTTTAAAGATATCGTTTTGTCTTCTAAAATCTCCTAGAAGGTTTGTTTTCCTTTACAAGCATAATTATATCTGGATTCTTCAATCAGCGCCTCATATTTTAATAATATGTTGTCGTTTGGGTACAGCTATAACCGTAATAACGAACACGGGGTTCAAAGATCACGAGATATATAGATGGCATGAGCCATTAGCAAGAAATATTCTACACCATTGAGATCACACATTAAAAAACACTGAAATTCACTATAGAATTTGCTATTCTGACTAACGCATCTTTCAATGTAATTAACATAAATCTCTTCACAAAACATGCTAGTTTTAATAACAAATAGGGACATTTTACAGGAAGAAAAAATAATAAAATACAAATAAAATTATAATATGAATAATTTAGTTATCTCCTCATATCTCATAATGACATTGTGTAGCTATAATGGACTTGAACTGGAACTATTTCCCTTAAAAAATAGGCTTATCTCCTTTTCCTACATGCTATTGAAATTCATATCATCACATCCACACAGAAACACATAATTAATCCTAATTGTTTCCAACACTCTGAAGAGGAGAAAGGGAATCTGTGTGTTCTCTCTTTTTTGTGTGTTAAGCCTTTCTGGCCACAAGGGTTGCATTTAGTAAATTCCTCCAAAATGCTGGCCAGCGGCCTCTTGGCCTGAAGGAGTTAATGCAGTTGCAAGAGGTGAGTCACTGATTATCTGTGCCAGAAAGATGAAACTTGGTGATTGCTCAGAGGTGTCCTACTCTGCCACTGAATGATGATCTAGTAAGGGGAAAAAAATCACTTCTCACAAGCGGGTCTTAACAAGACAAATGAAGAGTACACCCCGTAAGTGCAACAGAGGGGGTGGGCGTGGAGGGAATGTAGTGGTGTTCCTGACCAGTACAAAATTAAAATGGAAACAGAATGAAATCTCTCCCAGAGGTGATTCTTCAACTTTGTGATGACTTTTGTCCAGGATGACCTATTGTAACTCTGTATTACTGTCTTATGATATTTGTCTGGGGGCACTTTGGTAGCATAAGGGACGAGCGCAGTTCTCATAAAACCACTGGCACTCCAACTGCTAGACTCCAGGTCCATACCCCAGCTAGTTAAGTCATGTAACTGTTTTTGGCATGGCCATACTCCCCAAAGTGCCCCATTTCCTGAATTTACTTTAAATATGGCCAATTGCCTCCCTGTTTTAAAATTTTGCAATGCTACTTTCTACCCTCTCCTCCTCTCCACCTCGCCCCACGGCACCCCAAAGCATCTCTTCTCTCCTGGACCCACCATGCTCCCTCAGACAGAACTGTGACAGTTGCTATTTCCTCAGTCAGGACGGGGCTCTTGCAGGAGCTACCCTTGAAGTTGTCTCCAGATTTCCACTGTCCCCCCACATTTCAATCTAACACCTCTCTGGTTATCATGGCAACACTTAAAACAATCTTTAAACAGGTCTTTACTTTCAGATACTAGGTTCACAGCACCGCGCTCTCAAGAACAGTGAGATCATGTCCGTGAGGATCAAGCTGTCGACCTTCATAAGGAGCCTCACTAATGGTCGCTAGATGTCCTCCTTGCAAATTCAACAGCATCCCCTCTGGTTTTCTTTAGCTCCCTTTGCACCACGCCACCCTCCCCCTTTATGGGGGTTCATCAGCATCTGCTACCTCTGATTTCATTAATTTGTTTATGATATTATTGCTGAGCCCTACACTGTGCTTGAGATACAAGAGTGTACAAAAGCAGAGGTAGCCATCCCTTTTGTATGGAGCTTAGTCTAGTAAGTTATGTCTAGTCATATGTTATAAAAACAATCCCTCAGACAGGTGTAACACTGCAGCTGTGACACATGCATAAATAGATTTAAAGGTGAAGTGCCAGGTGCTGTAAGAGTCAGGGAGGACAGGGAGTCAGGAAAATTTTTCGGAAGTTGTGAGGCTTGTGTAGAGATCTGAGAGAAGACAGACAGTTGGCTAGGTTCCAGGCACACGGTGAGGTATGTGCAAAGGCCCTGTTGCAGAAAGGAGCGTGTTGAGTTTAAAGAGCTGGGTGGAACTCCCATTCCTCACCATCCCCAACCCCCTTTCCGTTGATACATCAGTTACTGCAGGATTGAAGAGAAGCCCCTGGAATACCCTTGTTCCCAGTAGGTCACTCCTCAACTGAAGCGCCACCATCTGACCTTTACAAACTGGTTAGGAAACCAAGCCTATGACGAAGGCTCATATGAACTGACCATCCCCCTTTCCCTGAGTTACCATCAGGATTAATCGGATCCATGCTAATCTTAGTCCAAACCTTTTGTTTTATTTTCATTTGACTCTGTCTCCCATCCCTGACCTTCCACTGCGTTTCCCTGGGCCTAGAAAATGCCCAGATTCAGAGCAACCCCAGAGGCACAAAACTCCCCACATCCACAATCCCTTCTTTCAACTTTCTGTTCACCTTTTGCTCACAGGAAAACCCAGTTCTATATTCCAAGCCCCCATTTTCCCCTGAGACTTCAAAAGGGAAGCTCTTTTTTTCCTTCCCCACCCTACATTCTAGCACCTGGGGCTGGTATGTCCTCTCTAATTCCTTAAAATCCACAGCCTTTTAGAAGCACGAATCACCACCAGGATGTCCCAACACTTCCCCTACCTCATATTATCAAGTACTGGTCACCGTGGCCCCGCACTCATTCTGGACTAAATTAGCACCCATTTCACTGTCTTGCATGTGCCGTTACTCCCGTCCTCCTCGGTGGCGTCCACAGTGAGACGGATAATCCATCTGACCCGTGGACTCTCGGTGTCTGTTCTAATTTCCAACAACACCCTCATCCTACCGCAACTCCCATAGTCATTAGAGCTGTGCTTTCAAACTGTAAGTTTTGGTTCTTTAGTAATCATAAAATGAGTTTTGATTTGATTTAATGAGTTATAACCAGGTATTTTTCTGAATAGATTTTTAAATATCACTTTATGACATGAAGGTAAATATTGTTTCATGAAAAATTCTTTCAGGTACATATCAGATATGCATGGGCATACTTAGTTGTTTTGAAAATATTATTTACTGTGCAGTCCAAAAAGTGTGAGAAACACACCAACTTTGTTATCATCAATAACCACATTACTCCTAAAATTTGGATTCTAGATATCCCATCTGCTAAATATCACCTTCTAATTTTAGAGGCTACCTGTTCTAGTCTTTACCCTCTAAAATTTAAACCTCATTCAGACTTCAGATCATTAACTCCACCACTTTCTGCTCTCCTCCCACCGGCCTGTGCCCCCGCTTGCTACATGGACCCTGAGAGTCTCACCTTCCTCCTGCCTGGATCACCTCTAGATCATGTGACAAATCATCCCCTTTTCTTTATCTTCTTTCACCATCTCCTACCTCCCCAACCTTATCTCTATTTTCTTTATTGCTATGCTCCTCCCACCCCAGCTCCTTCCTAACTCTTTCCCCAGATCTTCACATAGTTAATCCTTGGTGAAAAGGAGATTCTCCAATTTAAATGTTGATACCTCTTCTAATTATTCTCTATTTTTTGTCTTAATTTATTTTGCCCACAGTACTTAGCAGAATCTTAAATTACTCTATATGTTTGCTATTTAGTGTCTACTTTTGCACTGAAATATAAACTCTATAAGGACAGGCTGTTATGTTCAGCTCCTACAATGAGGTTAAATGAATAAATGGAAGATGAATGTTAGATCAAAGTATAAACAGTAGTGATGGAGAAGGAACAAAGAAGTCAATATAATCAAATATGCACTTTAAGAAAATATCACTCACTGAAGAGCCAGAGTTGATATCAAGACCAGTGAGGACGTTTCTAGAACAGTTATGGGTAAGTGACAATGGGAGCTTGTATGGGGGCACAGATGGGAATAAGTGAATGCATTCCAGAGATATTTAGGAAGAATATCACTTGATGTCACATCACACCAGGATATGAAAATCAGAGTAAGGGAATGGGAGATTTGAAGGATGTCACCTAGGTTTTGTGTTTATGTGTTACCGACTGAGGGACATTGGAAGAGGCCCAGGTTTAAGGGACAAATCCTGAATTGTGGTTTGAGCATGCTAAGTTTGCTTTCTCTTGACATATTTGTGAAGAGAGAAAGATTTAGACTGAGGATAAAGATTTGTGAGTCATTCGTATACACGAGGTGGTGACTGAGGTCATATATGGGGATGAGGTTACCTAGGAAGGAGGTGCAGCATGAAAAGAGAAGGAGGAAAGAAGAGAAGTGGGGAGAGAGAAAACATGGCTGCTGTAAAACCCTGGAGAAGGAGGAAGGTAGCTTGGGCACGGATCGCAAGGGTTGGGATGTAAAATAGCGGGTAGATTCTGACTGGGTTCTAGGAACGGGTGTGGCAGGATTTGATGCTGCATAGGGTGGATGAAAAGAGGGAACATGGAAAATCACTAGGTTTTTGGGTTGAGTGACTGGGTGAATATTTATGATTTTTCCTGTGATGGTGAAGATCGAAGGAGAAATGAGTTTGGAGATGGGTAGAAATTAGGTCAAGTTAATAAAGAGTTGCTTATTGTCTTTCACCCCACATGGTAAGTCAGAATATTATTGATCTAATTCTGGTGACTGTTTCCTTGGGTTAGTAATGACAGCTAGGGCTTTCAAATATTCTTTTGAACATTTAAAGACTAAAACATATCCTTGATCACGATTTCCTGTGTCCCTGTAAGGTCAAAGGTCAAAGTCCCTTTAAGGTCCCAGGTCCTACACTGTATTCAATGACATTACCTGCATCATAGAGTACTACTGTGTAATTCCACAACATATTCTATCACCATCCATCAGGGTATGAGAGAAATCATCCACATTTCAAGTGTTAGAATTAAATAATCACAATGGAGTAATTCAAGATAATTTCTTGACCCAAGTAACAACACAGTAGTCTTGTTTCCAAGTTTGAAAAAAAGAAGGATATAAGTCAGTAACTAAGAACTTTTCTGAATTTAAAACTAAATCATACTAATTCTTTCAGATGTACTATAAGAGTTTAGAAAATTGAAAATTATATAAAGAACTCACATGACTCCACTCCAGGAAGACAAACAATCCAATTAAAAAATGGGCAAAGGATCTGAACAGACACTTCTCCAAGGAGGACATACAGATGGCCCAGAAACATATGAAAGATGCTCAGTATCACTGGCCATCAGAGAGATGCAAATTAAAATAATGAGATACCACTTCACACCAGTCAGAATGGCCATCATAAACAAATCAACAAACAATAAGTGCTGGCGAAGTTGTGGAGAAAAGGGAACCCTAGTGCACTGTTGGTGGGAATGCAGACTGGCGCAGCCACTATGGAAAACAGTATGGAATTTCCTCAGAAAACTAAAAATGGAACTGTGTTTTGACCCAGCAATTCCACTGCTGGGATTATACCCTAAGAATCCTGAAATGCTAATTCAAAAGAACCTATGCACCCCAATGTTCATAGCAGTACAATTTACAATAGCCAAGTGCTGGAAGCAGCCTAAGTGCCCATCAGTAAATGAGTGGATCAATAAACTGTGGTACATTTACACAATGGAATGCTATGCAGCAGAAAGAAAGAAGGAGGTCCTACCCTTTGCGACAGCATGGATAGAACTGGAAAGCATTATGCTAAGTGAAATATGCCAGGTGGTGAAAGACAAATACCATATGATCTTACCTATAAGTGGAACCTAATTAACAAAACAAACTGGCAAGCAAAATATAGCTGGAGACATTGAAGCTGACAACAAACTGACAGTAACCGGAGGGGAGGGAAGAGGGAAATAACGTGGGAAAGAAGGGAAAGGGTTGTAAATGAACATGTACGAGGGACCCATGGACAGAGCCAAGGGAGGGTGGGATTGAGGGTGGGAGGTGGGCGTGGGTAGGGCGGGAGTAAGTGGTGATGGGAAAATGGAGACATCTGTATTTGAACATCAATAAAAAAAAGTAAAACAAATTGAAAATTAAATGTATTATTAAAACAACCTTCTAATATTCATTGGACCACAGTTTAACTGGTGACATTATAGTTTGCTGTACATTTTTAAAAATATTTTATTTATTTATTTTTAGAGAGGGGAAGGAGAAAGAAAGAGAAGGAGAGACACGTCAATGTGTGGTTGCCTCTTGCGTGCGCTAGTGGGGGCCTGGCCCGCAACCCAGGCATGTGACTTGACTGGGAACTGAACCAGTGACCCTTTGGGTCAATCCACTCAATCCACTGAGCTACACGAGCCAGGGCCTTTGTTGTACATTTTTGAGAGTGAAAGGAGTTATTGATAATTACAAGTAAACACTGGGACTGTCCAAGAATTTGGGAACCTCAGGGGGGTATCTTGCGAATGAAAGTTCAGGACAGTATCTGGTTTCATTTGGCTAAATCAGGTGGTAAAAAATGAAGTGTAATATGAAGGGAAAAGCAAGAATTCTGCATCTACTTAATATTTTTTCTCTTGTTTTTAATTTGTTTGATCTAAATACATTATAACTAAGTTTTTAAAGTCAGTTTGTTTACATGACTGTGAATTAAATTTGTGGTATGAATCCAGAGAAGATTCTCATTCTTTAAATCAACCTAGGTCATATATCAGTCCTTTAAAAGTATAAAAAGGATGCCACAGACTTATATCATCTATCTGTTAAAAGAAAAATTAAACTAATTTTTTAAAAATTATAGAAATTAAAAAAACAATTCCAACATCTATTGCAGTAATAGACAGAATACATATATTAATAGGCTTGTTAAATAAATATATACAAAGAAAATATGTTCGCACATAGAAGAACAAGACTATCGTGTCTAAGCTAAATCAAGCTCAATATCAAATCTTTAGTAACCAAAGGGAAAAGGTTCCCCATGATGTAAATATATACTTGGGGATGTTTATTTTCTCATTTCAGTTTCGTTTTCAAAATATGCTGTATTTTCTGTGCAACCCATTTTTCATCTGCCCAATTACTAGCAATCTTTTTTCTACTATCAAAAGTGATCATTTGTTTCTTTATTGTAGTAGATAAAACATGCTTTCATTGTTTGAGCTCCCAAGCTGTGCAGACCTACCCACTGTTCTTGCCTCCAGCACTTCACATTATTGGTGTATTATTTCATGCATGCCCTACTCTTTTATCAATTGCTTTTGAAGTAATGTTAATAGACTAGAAAATTGAGACATTTATGAAGTATAGGCAGTGTTTATGAAAAAATCCATAAAATATGACACAGGCAAGACAAGATAAAAGCAGCATTTTAATAGATTATGGCAAAGAGATCCTGTCAGATTTGACAACTGACTCCTTCGAGATCACTAATTTTTATGGGATTAATTCTGTGGTACAAAAAATGAAGTTAAATGTCCTAATTAATCTGAAAATAGCACACCCACAATTAAACCTTGTGGCCCTTTCTTGGATTGGGGCTGCAATGATTTTTGAAAAGTAATTATCTCATATTCTTAATGAAGAAGGTTTTTCTTTTCTCATTTTCTTTCTGTCATGGCATTTCAGCTAAAATTCTTCCTGGAATCAAACCTGAACAGCAGTCTTCTGATACACAGGTCAGTTCACAGCTCGGTGCGGAGCCACACCCATCAGACCTGTGAG